>JAIUZE010028306.1:0-16610 GCA_022085475.1 Heliosperma pusillum
GGTGGCGAATATCTTTCGAATGAGTTTGATCAACACCTTAAAAACTGTGGTGTAGTACTACAGTTAACTCCACCTGGAACACCTCAATTAAATGGTGTGTCCGAACAGAGAAATCGAACATTACTTGATATGGTTCGATCCATGATGAGTCACATGGTTGTACCTGATTCATTGTGGGGTTATGCTCTTTTGTCAGCTGCTTTAATACTTAACCGAAGTCCGTCTAAAGCTGTAGACAAGACTCCATATGAATTATGGAAGGGAACAGTCCCTAAATTGTCCTTTATTCGGGTTTGGGGCTGCGAGGCTTATGTCAAGTGGAGACCTGACGATAAGCTCGGCCCACGATCGGTCAAGACATACTTTATTGGTTATCCAAAAGGGATGTTTGGTCATTACTTTTACTCGCCTACCGAACATCGAGTTTTTGTTGCGGCGAGTGCGACGTTCTTAGAGAAAGAATTTCTCGAGAATAGGACAAGTAATGGAACCTTCGATCTGTCGGAGATTCAAGAACCAACAACCGAGCAACCAATGGAGGAAATTGTTCCTTCATCATCGGCTGCGGTTAATATTCCTTTGGAACCTAGGAGGTCGGGTAGACACTCTAACCTAGGAGGTCGGGTAGACACTCTATTCCTCCAGACAGATACATTGGTATGGTCGAGGAGAATGAGAGAGATGACGTTTTACTCCTTGAGAGTAACGAACCCGCTACCTATAAAGGTGCCATGACCTGTTCTGACTCTAAGCTATGGCTTGACGCCATGCAATCCGAGATGGACTTTATGTATGAGAATGACGTTATGGGATCTGGTTGACTTACCTGATAAGGTTCGGCCTCTTCAGTGCAAATGGCTTTACAAAATAAAGCATTCTGTAGAAGGACAACTAGATACCTACAAGGCACGACTAGTGGCAAAGGGTTTCACTCAAGTGCAAGGATTGCACTATGATGAAATTTTTGCACCCGTAGATATGCTGCGTTCCATTCGGATAATCTTAGCGATTGCCGCTTTTCATGACTATGAAATTTGGCAAATGGATGTGAAAACCGCCTTCTTAAATGGTTATTTGGAGGAGGAATTGTACATGGTACAACCCGAAGGTTTCATTGATCCTAAAAATCCTAAGAAGGTATGCAAGCTTAAGCGTTCCATCTATGGACTTAAGCAGGCTTCTCGGAGTTGGAATCATCGTTTCGACCAGGGGATAAAAGAGAATGGATTTACTCGATCGGTCGAGGAACCATGCTTATATATCAAGTCGAGTGGGAGCAAGATTGTCTTCCTAATATTGTATGTAGATGACATACTCTTGATTGGGAATGACATACCTCTCTTAACTTCGGTAAAAGTTTGGTTAAAGAACAATTTCCAGATGAAAGATCTGGGTGAAGCACAAAGAATTTTGGGGATCCGTATCTACAGAGATAGATCACGACGGATGTTATCCCTCAGTCAGGAGTCTTATATAGATAAGATTATTGAGAGGTTCAGCATGACCAACTCCAAGAAGGGGAACCTTCCAATGGTCTCTGGGATGCATTTGAGTAAAGCTCAGGCACCAAAGACATCGGAAGAGGTCGAGCGCATGAGTCGGATTCCTTATGCATCAGCTATAGGATCGATCATGTATGCCATGATATGCACACGTCCAGACGTGGCATATGCATTGAGTATGACGAGTCGTTACCAAGGCAATCCAGGTGAAACACACTGGATAGCTGTTAAGAATATCCTTAAGTACCTACGGCGGACTAAGGATTGGGTATTGACTTAGGGAGGTGACACTGAGCTATGAGCAACCGGTTACGTAGATGCTAGCTTCCAAACGGATCGAGATGACTCGAAATCTCAGTCTGGATTCGTGTTTACTCTTAATGGCGCTGCGGTCAGCTAGAAAAGCTCCAAACAAAATGTTATAGCAGATTCTACGACTGAGTCCGAGTACTATGCCGCTTCAGAGGCTGCGAAGGAAGCTATATGGATGCGTCAGTTCTTACTGGGACTAACCGTAGTTCCTAGTTCGGATGACCCGATCACCATCTATTGTGATAATAGTGGTGCCATCTTCCAGGCTAAGATTACGTGGAGCAAAAGGGGATAGTGATAGACAAGAATGCTACGGATGATAACGTTGCAGATCCTCTCACTAAACCGTTAAGATATGATAAGCATGAAGGGCACGTTATTTCCATGGGAATTAAGCGTGTTCCTGAGTTGTATTAGTTGTTTTATATGAATCAGACATGTATCCTTTTCATAAAACTATTAATAAAATCATCGTTATGGAGTCCTAAATGTTTCAGAACATTAGGTGCCAGGTCGTGGATAGGACATCCATAGTGTTCCTAGAGTCGATTCTTTTGACTATCGACTGTCTCTTGAGATAAAGGCAATTTTTGGGTGACTTTGGTTTCTTTCTCATGGTCGACTGTAACAGGAGGCTAAGTAGATTTTCACTGGGTCATTTCATACTGCGCTTGTATCTGCAAGATTCGAGTTGAAGAAAATATCCAACCTTTATCAGGATATGATATTTCTCAGGGCCACTCGAGGAGCTGTAACTGAAATGCATGGCCATGCTCGAATGAAGATTCGTTTATCAGTTAGTTACTCTCTAGTCGGGGAAACCACTCTTGATACAGATCACTTGTAAAATACGACCTTTGTGAATACGGACTTTGCAAATTGTTTTACATTGAGTGGGAGAAATTTATTATGGATATGAGAATCGGTTATCGCACATACACTTGTATGGACAAGTGGGAGATTGTTGGAGCCAGTGTCCTCCACAGTTAGTGCAATAACATAAATAAATCTCTGTAGGTTCACAGGGTATACTTTGTATTGTAATCAGTTGATTAACGTTTATCGATAACGGTTGGCTTGCTAGATAAGTTTGACGTTATTGTCATACAGATGGCGGTGATCAACTGGTCCCTAAAAGTCACACCTAAAGGATGTGATTGAGAGATGTGATTATTTGAGAAAATAATCATATTGATGCCTTATTAAATGACTAAAAGGTTAGTCGGTGTTTTGACTAAAAGGTTAGTCAATGTGATGATGATATAATTATTTAATAACGATTAAATAATGTTAGCTAAGACGAATTAACTGTAATTCGTAATTAAATATAAAATGTTATATTTAGTTGTAGTATATAATGTGAGCTTAAACGAATTAAAATGTTAATTCGTAATTAAACATAAACCGTTATATTTAATTAGCAGGATTATAAATATACCGATATTTATAATTGAAGTATATATTATACGATTGTCATAATAATTGTTATATTAATATATCCACTGCAAAATATTGTAATGGACCTTATTAATGTATGACAACATATTAGACAAATATAATATGTATAACATTATATTAAATGGAAGCGAATTTAACCGAAAAAGAGTCTAGATTACTCCTTGATTTTTCGGTCAAATCAGTAACAAAATAAGAGAAAAATATCCCTTATTTTTCTCCTATTTGTCACGTGTGATAGGGAGTATATGGAGGAGTTTTTTACTCATTCCAACTCTCTAAAAATTTATCATCAATTTCACATCTCAAAAGAAAAGATACAGACTCTTTTCTCTCTAATTTTTCTAGCAATTACAAGGGCATATCTCGATCAGTCTAGGGTGCTACGATTAGGAGGATATCTACTTTGATATCTGTTCTTAGGCCGAATTTACGAGGACTAAAGGTTATTCCTAATCCCTTTGTTTATTATGCAATTTTGTTTATGACCCGTTAATCATATAAATCATAATTTCATTATAATCCTGTAAGATTAAAGGGATGTATACGGATATATTCCCACAAAAACTACCTCACTTCATCAATAATCCTCAATAATCATAAATAACTATCATCAATCATCATCAACTATCAACAATCATCATCAATCATTAACCAACACAAATTGCATAGCTACAACAATCAATTCCAACACATTTACTAACATCAAGCTAAATTACGTATCTAATAAATATCACTAGATATTTAGTAAACATCAACTAAAGCATATAAAACACGTAATGATATCGAGTAACCCTTCACTGTTACCTTTACGCGTCTTGAATCGATTTCTAAGCCTACCTCCACTAGATTGTAATCTTTGTCGGGGTCATGGAGGTCTCCACCTACAATTAGACGACAAAAGATGAATATAATTCACCTTTGAGAAAGACGGATAAATTGAATATGAGAAAGACGGTAATTTTATTACCACAAAAGGTAAAGGACGATGAGAGCGGAAGATTAAGATGAAAATAAGGAGATTTGGGTGAGTAATGAATGTGTTATGAGAAGCTTGAGTTGAGGAAGGAAATGGTGGTTAGAGTTTTGGTGGTTTGTTGAAGAAGAAGGTGAGTGGAAAAGTGAGTGAGGGAGTTAGGGTTATAAGGGGATATAAGGTGAGTGGAAAAATATGGAAAAAGCCCAAAAGCGGCTTAAGGCGTAACTCACACGGAATTTTGAGTAAAGTCCGAATACAAACTCGGATTTGCTAAATTAGACACGGAAATCTAAGTTCTAGACTAAATCTAAAATTACGCTGAGAAGTATCCGTATAATATTTTTAAAATACAAATAGGGTACATTTGTGGGTGTTACAATCACCCCAACTTTTAAAAAGTTTCGTCCTCGACACTTGAGAGGAGAAAACAAAAGTATTAAAGACAAGAATCAGTTTTCAAAATTAACACGAAAGCTTTTATAAGGGAAACATTTATGAAACGAGGTTCTTCTCGAAAACGGTTAAAGGAGATTTTTCATAAATGTGAAACTTTACTTACGGATCACAACGGTGCCCGTCGCGAACGAGAACTCTACTTATCCAGATCAAATCAAGGTCAAAATAGTGAAATCGAAAATCAAACAAGTGTTAGTAAGGGCAGGACTAGTCACCAGACGTCTCCGATGACAAGTCCAAACATCCAACCAAACGCAAAATCCAAATATAAAAGCAAAAGAAATCCATTTTCTTCAAAAAGAGGGTACACAATCCATCTTTAGACTTCTTTGAAACGTTAAATTAGAAATACAATATGGAAATTTGAAGGTTTTCTCAAAGATAAAATCAAAACAACAAGACATTACACGTACATAGAGCGACTCGACCATCTCATACACAAATCAGGGTAACAAAATATATACAAAACACGCAAAAATGAAACAAATCGAACTCTTAGGGATAGAAAGATCACGATAAAGACGGCAAGAAGATCTACAAGAATTCGACATCACTAACGTTACTACTAAACTAGTCCTCAAGAGGATGAAACTTACCTCAATTACACCTTAACCTTTCTAGATCGCTAAACTCCATAAACATTATTTACAACAATCACAATCAAAGCAACAAACATAATTATCGATTATCGATTATAATGATTCTTTAATATGCCCTAACATCCTTAATTAGATCATTACTACGCTCGAAGCCTCAAATATAAATAGTCACATTAGCAAACTATGGTGGTTACTAATCCTCAAGATAAATGGGTTCACTATTCTAACTCTATAATCCATAACAACTGAGCACTCACTATCCAAAGCTTGCAACGAACATTTCTCAATCTCAAACTATGATTCCTTAAGAATACAAGAAAATTACTAATTCCAAACCACAAATGACCAATCACTTGGCAATCAGACAACCATTCAAATCATCTAGTTCATCTAAAACTCAAAATGAATCGATTTTCATTTATGACAATATTCCTCAAACTTTGGTTACCGGCTTAAATTCCCTAAAGCAAAGTCTCTTTTAGAATCCACCAATTAGAGACATCTAATTCCCAAATGATATCCCAAGCAACCGTTATAATACCCAGCAACAACGAACTGTCATCACGCTCAACTTGATTCCCAAAATAGCACTACAATAGCAAGCTCAATAAATTAAGCCATCAAGAGAGTAAAATACCACCAAGAGATTCATCCTAAAGTTTAACTCCAAATCCTATTCATGGTCAAAATCCACATAAAGCTAGCTAACAACCCAATTATCTCACCAGAGGAAAGACAATGTCACCATGAAACTGGAAAACGATAGGAAATTTCGAGGGAAACACAAACGCGATAAGATTGGACGGAAATTAGAAGAACGCTAGAGGTAGGGAGACAAAAGCTAGAAATTGGATAGATATAGTGATCGGGTTGTCGCGTACCCTAATCAAAGATAAATAACCCTTGGCTAGGCTAACAACAAATAAATGCAGTTAGGGAAGTAAGGGGTCGATCTCAGGGAGACGGGAGATACTTGTGAAAAGATATGATTAGAATTTTAACTTGTATGATTGTCACAATGGTTATTACTAATACTATAAAACTAAAACCATAATTAATGACTCAATATAAAAAAAGAATCTAGGGAAGTAGGTTTACACATGTAGATTAACATATTGATGAAATTGGATTTAGGATATGCAAATAATTCATTGTGAGTTCGTAAGAATGATGTGTTCATTACAATCATAGATCAGATGGTCTAGCAGGCTTTTAGGCGATTTACTAGGTATTAATCTACCATGTCATGCTTTGTCTATTCAATTCTCGTATGTCTACCTTGGAAAAGAATTCCATACTAGTCAATGATTATGGCAAAAAATCGTCAACTATCGTTATAGTCCAAACATGCATAGACACAACGTTTTAAAGGCTCAACTTCTTTTATCCAATTATCATCTTTTAATCAATCTAACATGGCTACCCTACACCCTAGAAAGGTGACTACTTATGCATGATTAACAATGAAAGAGAAACTAAGATTATAAAACTATGAACGATAAACATGATAAAGGAAATACTAAAAGAAAATGAAACTATAATGTAAAACGAGAATAAAGATTACCGAAAAGGATGAGCAAAGATTGAAATGGAACAAGAACTTGAATAGGAAATGCAAACCCGAAAACTTGAGTTCCAATTACAAGTAGAACCATACAAACCTAGAACTAAACTAAACTAAACTAGAGAAAACTAAAAATAAACTAAAACTAAGAAGAAAATGAGAGAAAGAAGAAAAACTAAACTAAAGAGAGAAGAGAAGTGTTTTTTTGTACATCTTAGTTGTGTGTGGAGGCTAGGCTATTTATAGGGTTGAGAGGTTGCTCAAATGTGTCCAGATTCATCCCCTAGACAACCTAATAAAGTACTCCATTAAGGTTTGTATTAAAGAGAGGTTGCTCAAATGTGTCCAGATTCATCCCCTGGACAAAGCATTTAATCACTCATTTAAGCTTGGTAGAAGAAGAGCCAAGAAACGTCTCAGCAGCAAACATACCCGATCGGGTAAGTGGAAATCCGATCGGGTAAGTGTGCAAGATGGAACTTTTCCGTCTCTTCCAATTTCATCCTTGGGCACGGAATCCTATGCCTTGGTCTTGGTCAATGCAATACGTAATTGGGCTTGGGCTAGTCTTCCTTTGACTTGGGTTGATGTTTCCTTTTGAAGTCAAAGCCAAAGTCCAAGATAAATCCACTTGAGGAAGGATGTAGCGGAATCGTAATCAAATCGTGAAATGGCTATCATCGGTTCCTCATAAACTCGTACTCTAGTGTCTTTGCTCCATAAAGTAGGAAAATATAGCAAAACCGCTTCATTTTCTATAAAACGAGACAAAACACGCAAAACAACTAGAATAGCAATATTAGCTCGTTAATCACTTAACAAAGTGCATAAATCGTATAGAAATCGAGCTAAGACGGGGGATAAATCAGTACAAAATATCACTTATCAAACTCCCCCAAGTTAAACCCCTGCTTGTCCTCAAGCAAGCATACAATAACAAACATGACAAGGACAAGGGCGACGAGCAACAATCAATCCAACCAAATGCAAATCCCATCAAGTAGCTTATAGAGCACAATGAAACACATCCCGAAACAACGTGGGCATAGGGAAAATGCAAAACATGGTTGTGATTTACATAACGGCGCAGCATAAGGAACATCAAATAGACTTTTCGGCTCTTGCATGATCTTTTGACAATGGACTCTCACGGTGCACTCAACACTCAAGTTTTTATATAAATCAAGGAAATATTATTTTATATTTGAGTGGCACTCTCCTATCTACGACTCATGAGAATGCGCCCGCAATCTAATATGGTAAACATTCCAAAACTACAAGTCAAAACAATCATGAAAAGCATAGAAAAGAAGCCAAAAGCAAGAAGAAGGCTATGGGAAATGGGTAACAAAGTGGACAAAAGAATTATGGTAATGTGGAGCTAAGGTCAAGCTAGCAACATAACAATTATGCAAGGATGCTCAATCAACACTCGGAACCATTCCCAAGAAAATAAAACTAAGCCAAATATAAAATTGGCTTATACTCATGGCAACACAAGAGTGAATTTCCCAACTTTTTGAATTTCGGATCATGGAAATAACACTCACGACTTCTTCTTCTTTTCATAAACCATTTTTTTTCTTTTCAATACATGCTTCTTTCTTTATTTTCATTCTTTCGTATTCAACATCATTTTTTTCATTTCTTTTTTTTCTTTAATTCTTTTTTTTCTTTGAACTCTTATTTTTTTTCTTTTTTTCTTTTTCTTCGGAACGGCAATCAGTAAGTCCGTCCAATCAAGATCACTTTGACATAACTTGAACAATATCCCAAATGAGCACCCAAACATAAACGGTATAGCTACTAACTTAACAAGGTAGGCAATATTTTTACATGTAGCTAATGAAATGTGAAACAATGTGAAAAGGGGCTAAATTTAGGCAATGGATTCAAAGTGAATGGCTTCAAATGCTTTTTAAATCATGAATGTAATGCTCACTAGAAATGGAATGAATACCATACTTGTGCGTTTTTTGATGTGACGCAAATCATAAGGAGAAACTACACACACCTAATTGGGATCGGGTATAGATGTACCGATCACTGGAGGCTCTACCTTACCGTATATGTAGTTTGCCAAAGTCAAGATCAAGCCTAATAAGTCTAAAATCAATCCTTCACCCACTGTGTACAAGACATCCCCATGTATGCAAAATCCCGTCAAAAGCGTGAAACATTGGCTAAAAAGCTACAATAAGGAAAATGCATTGAGGAATGCCATTATGCACAACACAATTGGGTGGACAAAACACACAACTTTTATTAAAAAAAATTGATTTTTTGATTTTTTTTATTTTTTTGGATTTTTCAAATTTTTCAAATTCAATAAACAACTAGACTAAATAAACGACACAAACTAAATCTCTCCCCCAAGCTAGAATAACACATTGTCCTCAATGTGCGAAACGGGTTTAAGCGCAGAAAACACAAAGAAGGACAACATAACCAACAAAGGAATGGGGGACGACTCAACAAAATAGTAAAGAAAGAAAAGAAAACATACAACCGTGCAGCAGCTCCCCCAAGCTAGCTTGAAAACGGGGGCAAAGTACAACCCAAGCACCAAAGTACCTGTGATGAACAAGCTCCTACAATACTAGATAAAATTATTGTCTTATTGTCAAAGCTATTAGAACCAAAACCAAATGAATTATTTAAAAATTAACATTATTAAATTGTCCAACAAAAATAATTTATTTCATAACAAAAATATAATAAAACACGAGTTGCCTCCCGCGAAGCTTTATTTAAATGTCTTGCTAGACTCTGTATTAATGAAAATCATTCTTTGTGCCTTAAAAAGCATGTCAATGCCCTTAGAAGTCGATCATATACCTGCGCATGAGCTATACAAAAACATATGTAAGCAATTGACAAGATATAGGCATGAAATATTGAAGGTAAGAATTGATAGATCTTATCATTGTGCGCATGACAAACTTCATAGATGACCACTGAACTGCTCCACTCGTCAGTGAGAGATGGAGTGAAATGTTTAAGATCATGGAACAAACAATTAGTTCCCAAAATATCATTAGTGGACTCTAATTGGGGGTAGGGTGAATCAAAGGATTGGGAATCAAAAATGGGTGGTTGATCCCACTTAATTTCAAGGCTAGGTTCACAAACCCAGTATCATTTTCAAATAAATCTGGAATATCCTTAGCGAACGGATTTTCAAAGAAATATGATGACTCGATCAACGACTCTCCATTGGAGTTACAAATGGGCTTAACAACATCCTTCTCTAAAGTATCGACTACCATATGGTCAATATCAATAATGGGGGTCTCAAAATTGTCAAATGGAACGACACTAGAGTGACTTTCAATAGAAAAGGTTGGACCATCATCATCGTCATCTATTATATCATATGATTGGGGAGAATTAGACTCACATGAGAGGGCTGAAAAAGCATAGGAGAAAATAGACTCACATGGGGGAGGTGAAAAAGCATAAGGAAAATTGATTGGCTTACATTTTTTAAATGTGGGTTCTTCCTTTTGCCCTTTGAGCATTTGAATTTGAGCCATGATTTCATTGATTTGCTTTTGGATTCTCAACCGCCGGTGCATTTCCTCCCGAGATTGGGATGCCATAAAGTCCAAGAAAATCCAAAGTTCCTCTCCTCTCTTCTGATAAAAACTTCCACCAATCAATTGCATAGCCAGGCTATGACACTCAATGAGCATTCCATGAAGCACGACATCTCTCATATAGGTCTCATCAAGGGTATACCCAAGAGAGATATTATGATTAGAATAGCTATAAAATCGGTCGAGGTATTCATGGAAAGGCTCAATCTCGCATTGTGGAGTTTGGAAATAGATAGTCATTGAGAGAAAATAAAGCAATCCCTTTGAAAGAAAATATTCCTATTACCTGAAAAGAGTCACTATACTACAAGGAAAAGGTGAGAAAAATCGCAAGGAACAAGTGTTCCTCGAGACAAAAGAAAAAAAGAAAAAACAAGGTAAAACTCAACTAATCACAAATAAACAAAACCGTGCTCCCCGGCAACGGCGCCAAAATTTGATCGGGTTGTCGCGTACCCTAATCAAAGATAAATAACCCTTGGCTAGGCTAACAACAAATAAATGCAGTTAGGGAAGTAAGTGGTCGATCGCGGGGAGACGGGAGATACTTGTGAAAAGATATGATTAGAATTTTAACTTGTATGATTGTCACAATGGTTATTACTAATGCTAGAAAACTAAAACAATAATTAATGACTCAATATAAAAAAAGATTCTAGGGAAGTAGGTTCACAAATGTAGATTAACATATTGATGAAATTGGATTTAGGATATACAAATAATTCATTGTGAGTTCGTAAGAATGATGTGTTCATTACAATCATAGATCAGATGGTCTAGCAGCCTTTTAGGCAATTTACTAGGTCTTAATCTACCATGTCATGTATTGTCTATTCAATTCTCGTATGTCTACCTTGGAAAAGAATTCCATACTAGTCAATGATTATGGCCAAAAATCGTCAACTATCGTTATAGTCCAAACATGCATAGACACAAAGTTTTAAAGGCTCAATTTCTTTTATCCAATTATCATCTATTAATCAATCTAACATGGCTACCCAACACCCTAGAAAGGTGACTACTTATGCATGATTATTAACAATGAAAGAGAAACTAAGATTATAAAACTAAGAACGATAAACATGATAAAGGAAATACTAAAAGAAAATGAAACTATAATGTAAAACGAGAATAAAGATTACCGAAAAGGATGAGCAAAGATTGAAATGGAACAAGAACTTGAATAGGAAATGCAAACCCGAAAACTTGAGTTCCAATTACAAGTAGAACCATACAAACCTAGAACTAAACTAAACTAAACTAGAGAAAATTAAAACTAAACTAAAACTAAGAAGAAAATGAGAGAAAGAAGAAAAACTAAACTAAAGAGAGAAGAGAAGTGTTTTTTTGTACATCTTAGTTGTGTGTGGAGGCTAGGCTATTTATAGGGTTGAGAGGTTGCTCAAATGTGTCCAGATTCATCCCCTAGACAACCTAATAAAGCACTCCATTAAGGCTTGTATTAAAGAGAGGTTGCTCAAATGTGTCCAGATTCATCCCCTAGACAAAGCATTTAATCACTCATTTAAGCTTGGTAGAAGAAGAGCCAAGAAACGTCTCAGCAGCAAACATACCCGATCGGGTAAGTGGAAATCCGATCGGGTAAGTGTGCAAGATGGATTTTTCCGTCTCTTCTAATTTCATCATTGGGCACGGAATCCTATGCCTTGGTCTTGGTCAATGCAATACGTAATTGCGCTTGGGCTAGTCTTCCTTTGACTTGGGTTGATGTTTTCTTTTGAAGTTCAAAGCCAAAGTCCAAGATAAATCCACTTGAGGAAGGATGTAGCGGAATTGTAATCAAATCGTGAAATGGCTATCATCGGTTCCTCATAAACTCGTACTCTAGTGTCTTTGCTCCATAAAGTAGGAGAATATAGCAAAACCGCTTCATTTCCTATAAAACGAAACAAAACACGCAAAACAACTAGAATAGCAATATTAGCTCGTTAATCACTTAACAAAGTGCATAAATCGTATAGAAATCGAGCTAAGACGGGGGATAAATCAGTACAAAATATCACTTATCAAACTCCCCCAAGTTAAACCCCTGCTTGTCCTCAAGCAAGCATACAATAACAAACATGACAAGGACAAGGGCGACGAGCAACAATCAATCCAACCAAATGCAAATCCCATCAAGTAGCTTATAGAGCACAATGAAACACATCCCGAAACAACGTGGGCATAGGGAAAATGCAAAACATGGTTGAGATTTACATAACGGCGCAGCATAAGGAACATCAAACAGACTTTTCGGCTCTTGCATGATCTTTTGACAATGGACTCTCACGGTGCTCACGGTGCACTCAACACTCAAGTTTTTATATAAATCAAGGAAATATTATTGTATATTTGAGTGTCACTCTCCTATCTACGACTCATGAGAATGCGCCCGCAATCTAATATGGTAAACATTCCAAAACTACAAGTCAAAACAATCATGAAAAGCATAGAAAAGAAGCCAAAAGCAAGAAGAAGGCTATGGGAAATGGGTAACAAAGTGGACAAAAGAATTATGGTAATGTGGAGCTAAGGTCAAGCTAGCAACATACCAATTATGCAAGGATGCTCAATCAACACTCGTAACCATTCCCAAGAAAATAAAACTAAGCCAAATATAAAATTGGCTTATACTCATGGCAACACAAGAGTGAATTTCCCAACTTTTTGAATTTCGGATCATGGAAATAACACTCACGACTTCTTCTTCTTTTCATAAACCATTTTTTTTCTTTTCAATACATGCTTCTTTCTTTATTTTCATTCTTTCGTATTCAACATCATTTTTTTTCATTTCTTTTTTTTCTTTAATTCTTTTTTTTCTTTGAACTCTTATTTTTTTTCTTTTTTTCTTTTTCTTCGGAACGGCAATCAGTAATTCCGTCCAATCAAGATCACTTTGACATAACTTGAACAATATCCCAAATGAGCACCCAAACACAAACGGTATAGCTACTAACTTAACAAGGTAGGCAATATTTTTACATGTAGCTAATGAAATGTGAAACAATGTGAAAAGGGGCTAAATTTAGGCAATGGATTCAAAGTGAATGGCTTCAAATGCTTTTTAAATCATGAATGTAATGCTCACTAGAAATGGAATGAAAACCATACTTGTGCGTTTTTGATGTGACGCAAATCATAAGGAGAAACTACACACACCTAATTGGGATCGGGTATAGATGTACCGATCACTGGAGGCTCTACCTTACCGTATATGTAGTTTGCCAAAGTCAAGATCAAGCCTAATAAGTCTAAAATCAATCCCTCACCCACTGTGTACAAGACATCCCCATGTATGCAAAATCCCGTTAAAAGCGTGAAACATTGGCTAAAAAGCTACAATAAGGGAAATGCATTGAGGAATGACATTATGCACAACACAATTGGGTGGACAAAACACACAACTTTTGTTTAATTTTTTAATTTTTTTGATTTTTTTGGATTTTTCAAATTTTTCAAATTCAATAAACCACTAGACTAAATAAACAATGACACAAATTAAATCCCTCCCCCAAGCTAGAATAACACATTGTCCTCAATGTGCGGAACGGGTTTAAGCGCAGAAAACACAAAGAAGGACAACATAACCAACAAAGGAATGGGGGACAACTCAACAAAATGGTAAAGAAAGAAAAGAAAACATACAACCGTGCAGCAGCTCCCCCAAGCTAGCTTGAAAACGGGGGCAAAGTACATCCCAAGCACCAAAGTACCTGTGATGAACAAGCTACTACAATACTAGATAAAATTATTGTCTTATTGTCAAAGCTATTACAACCAAAACCAAATGAATTATTTAAAAATTAACATTATTAAATTGTCCAACAAAAATAATTTATTTCATAACAAAAATAAAACACGGGTTGCCTCCCGCGAAGCTTTATTTAAATGTCTTGCTAGACTCTTTATTAATGAAAATCATTCTTTGTGCCTTAAAAAGCATGTCAATGCCCTTAGAAGTCGATCATATACCTGCGCATGAGCTATACAAAAACATATGTAAGCAATTGACAAGATATAGGCATGAAATATTGAAGGTAAGAATTGATATATCTTATCATTGTGCGCATGACAAACTTCATAGATGACCACTGAACTGCTCCACTCGTCAGTGAGAGATGGAGTGAAATGTTTAAGATCATGGAACAAACAATTAGTTTCCAAAATATCATTAGTGGACTCTAATTGGGGGTAGGGTGAATCAAAGGATTGAGAATCAAAAATGGGTGGTTGATCCCACTTAATTTCAAGGCTAGGTTCACAAAACCCAGTATCATTTTCAAATAAATCTGGAATATCCTTAGCGAAGGGATTTTCAAAGAAATATGATGACTCGATCAACGACTCTCCATTGGAGTCACAAATGGGCTTAACAACATCTTTGTCTAAAGTCTCGACTACCATATGGTCAATATCAATAATGGGGGTCTCAAAATTGTCAAATGGAACGACACTAGAGTGACTTTCAATAGAAAAGGTTGGACCATCATCATCGTCATCTATTAATTCATATGATTAAGGAGAATTAGACTCACATGAGGGGGCTGAAAAAGCATAGGAGAAAATAGACTCACATGGGGGAGGTGAAAAAGCATAAGGAAAATTGATTGGCTTACATTTTTTAAACGTGGGTTCTTCCTTTTGCCCTTTGAGCATTTGAATTTGAGCCATGATTTCATTGATTTGCTTTTGGATTCTCAACCGCCGGTGCGTTTCCTCCCGAGATTGGGATGCCATAAAGTCCAAGAAAATCCAATGTTCCTCTCCTCTTTTCTGATAAAAACTTCCACCAATCAATTGCATAGCCAGGCTATGACACTCAATGAGCATTCCATGAAGCACGACATCTCTCATATAGGTCTCATCAAGGGTATACCCAAGAGAGATAATATGATTAGAATAGCTATAAAATGGGTCGAGGTATTCATGGAAAGGCTCATTCTCGCATTGTGGAGTTTGGAAATAGATAGTCATTGAGAGAAAATAAAGCAATCCCTTTGAAAGAAAATATTCCTATTACCTGAAAAGAGTCACTATACAACAAGGAAAAGGTGAGAAAAATCGCAAGGAACAAGTGTTTCTCGAGACAAAAGAAAAAAAGAAAAAACAAGGTAAAACTCTACTAATCACAAATAAACAAAACCGTGCTCCCCGGCAACGGCGCCAAAATTTGATCGGGTTGTCGCGTACCCTAATTAAAGATAAATAACCCTTGGCTAGGCTAACAACATATAAATGCAGTTAGGGAAGTAAGGGGTCGATCTCGGGGAGACGGGAGGTACTTGTGAAAAGATATGATTAGAATTTTAACTTGTATGATTGTCACAATGGTTATTACTAATGCTAGAAAACTAAAACAATAATTAATGACTCAATATAAAAAAAGAATCTAGGGAAGTAGTGTGACAACCCTCGCGAATGCGGAAATATAAAACAAACAAGCATGTGAATTATAATGCGGAAATAGGTAGTTTTAAAAACTTTTATACATGCAAGTTAAAAAAGACGAGGAGTGTCAAAATATTACAACTAAATGCGGAAAATACAACAAAGAGACGGGGTCTCTTAAAATGTTAGCAAAGAACAAGTGTTTAGCAAAACTAGCTAAAATTGTCTAGAGGTGAAACTTCCAGGGACAACGCCCGCTAGCTCACACCCGAACCCCAAAATATCAAGCCAAAAAGTCATCCATGCAAGCAACCTGTTCATCCATGAAAAACATGAATGCCACAGTCAGTGGGGAGTAACTCCGGGTTCTCCCAGCCATATCACATTAAACGTACATAGAAGGAAATACGAAAGTAAAATCATGCATATATGAATATACATGTGAAGTACGATAAGAATAAATAGGCAATTCGATAAACAATGATAAGCGCATATGGAATACAATTCCAAATCCATCATGTTATGCAAAGACTCGGGAAAGACACTCTTAGGCAACCGAATACGCTCACTAGGGCTTGCATCTCACCGTTAGCGGTATAAGATTGATAAGATTGAGACTCGACAGACAAACCAAGTCAAGTCATGCGATGATCACAATAAATCCAACATATTATCATCCATTCACGAACCAAGACATTGACGGTTTCCAATCATGCAATGACCATGAATAATATCATGAAATCACGCATT
>JAIUZE010028308.1:0-17115 GCA_022085475.1 Heliosperma pusillum
ACCACAACGTCATTACACACTATTCCCGACGCAATCTTAATGCGCTCAACAAAATCGAAACTCGACTTTGGCATGAGTCACACGCGCGTGTCATCGTGTTCCACTCACATTAGATATTTTAATTCTTTTGATTAAACTAATACTAATATCTAGATATTTATTTACTTTATCGATCAGTTAACGAAAATTACGCAAATCGTTTACAAAACTGACCCGATATCACCCTTACCACACGGTTTTTCTTCCTCTCTTAGCCTTGATATTTTATTTCTTTTCATTATAATAACCTAATATCTTGATATTTAATTCAATTAACTTAATATCTAATTAATTACGGTAATATAATTATTATACCGGGTCAATTCCATAACAACAATTTCAAACCCCAACTCACTATTTTGGCCTATATTTACAAGGCACTCATCCACTCATTCCTACTCACAAACAACTTTTCATTTTTCAACAAATCAAATTAAGATCAAAATATCACTTTTTTTAATCGTTCTTGAGCGTTCTTCGCGTTCTTCATCCGTTCTTCATCGTTCTTGAGCAAAACCTTCATAAAACCTTCATTTCTTAATTAAATCCGTCCTAACTTATATTTCTAGGACCTCCTCTTCGCTCCCCATCTTCAAGTACGTTTTATTTCCAATTCCGACAAAATCTTTTTCAACACTTTAATTATGGAAAATCATATTTTAAGTTCTAATAATGTTTTTCTTGTCATTTCTTATAGGGGAAGATTTTGAAGACGAGTTTGGTGACTCGTATATCTTAGGAGAAGACTAGAAGACGGGTTTCTTAGTTCTTAGTTCTTATTATGTTGGTGCTACTTGATTTTAGCTAGCTAAGGTAACGATTCCGAGTTACTCGACGGATATATGTTACATAGCTTTGGTTTACTTTAGTTTTTGGTTCATCTTTAGTTTTTGTTCATATGATTATGGTTTTTATGATTTTAGTTAGTAACATGATAAGTGGTTGATTTTATTATGTTGTAGGAATTTATGAATATGTTGGTGTTCTTGTTATATTTTTATGATTTCTTCATGATGATGATTGTTGCCTGTTGGATGGTTAAATTGGATGTTTAAAAATGGATGTTAGTAATTAAAAACATGTTGGAATTAATTGGAAATTGGGGTTGTTGCTTTGGTTGTGTGAACCGTGGAGGAGGGGCCAAACCGGCCCAAACCAGCCGGTCCAGGCCGGTTCAGACCGGTCTGGGTTGGTCCATGGTGGGTCCGGGTTTTGGTCTTTGGGTTGTGTCGATGTTTGATTGATTGGTTGTTGTTTTGACGGGTTTTAAATAGGTTAAAGCATGCGGGAAATATTGGAAAACGGTTTTTAGAAAATTAAAGCAAAACAGCCATTTAGCCCAAATCAGGCCGTGAGGCCCAAATCAGGCCCATGTGGGTCCGGCCCAACTCAGCCGTGGGTCCCACTTTGGGACTTGTGACGGTTTTTGAGTTATCGTCATTTTTATCGTGTTTTGTAATATTTAGCAAGTGGGAAATGTTAATAAGTAAAATATTTAATTAAAAAGGTTTTTTCATAAATTATTATTTCTCACATGTTAGAAATTATAAGACGAGGTCGTAGTTTAATTGGTTATCATTTTAGTCAAGCGGGTTGTTGGGTATAATATGATAATTCACATGTTAGAAGTAGTAATAAAATAACATGTAATGAATATGTTGATTTTATGTCTATGTGATAAAGACTCTGCTTCTAGCCGGTTTGATCCAACGGGTTTGGTCAAACTAAGATCTAGTCAGCCCCGATTTGACTGATAACCCGTCGCGGGACTCGGGTCGGGGATTTGTCTTCGAGTAAGGTTGTATTTAATTAATGATTTTAGCCTTAGTAGATATGAGGCGATATGATATTTGATTATGATTTATATGCAAATAGTCACATGATAGGATGTTTTTCCCGTGACTGTTTTGATTATATGGTTGGTGTCGTGTTGACTAAGTGCCCATAGAGAATTATGAGTATATGGCGTCTTGACCATTCTAATTCTAAATGAGTATCTTGGACCATGACATTGATAGGCCCGTACTATCTTTAACGAGTATATAGTTCACTTCTTGATAGCTTTTGTGTCACGGGCCTGGGGGGCTTATCCCCAAGTCGGGGCATGGCATCCTAAGAGTTCCACTTTGGGAAGGGAGCCAGCTTAAGTACTAGCCATCTCTGCTTAGGGGGTCGCCTAGCAGAGTTTCTTGTGTACGGTTATGTCATGAGACAGGGAATGGAATAGCTGTTGTCGCTAGGTCTGATCAGTCTAGGACTAGGATGTTTTCCTACCTTGTGGTATAGCCTCGAGTTACAGAAGTCTTCTATTGACTGCACTAGGAACTTATGCCTGTTTGTAGAGGTATTGGTCTTTCATGTTTGTATGATTATATGAGTTCTAGAAGGTGAGATGCAAGCCGGCTAGGATTGATAGAGTTTGGATTAACGATTGTTAACTGATTCACATGATTACGTGTTGATTAGGGTTTGAGTGTATCATGGCCATGTTTCTGAGAGGAAACTCTGAGCTAGCATACCAGCTTCCCTACCTCGAGTTATAGTTTATTATCGGTTTCACATGATAGCTTTCACATGCTAGGTTATTTGTTAGTGATCTGTTTCATAACATGAAAAGCATATCATATATGTTTAAGTTTTGTATTTTCCATATACATTGCTTTTATGTTATTCATGTTTCATTAAACTCGACATTTCGTGGCTGGGAGAACTCGGAGTTACTCCCCACTGACTGTGGCTTCCGTGTTTATATTTAATGCGGTCGAACAGGTGGTGAATGCACATTTGGGGTACATTGACGAGCTAGCGAGCGAAGTATTTACCTTGGACCTATATTCGGTTCTTAGTTTGTATATTATTATATACTCTTTTCATTCCGTATTTATACGGGAGATATGTCTCCCGTCTTGTATATTTCTTTTGTAGAATATTATTTCCGTTTTGTAATGACCCTTTTTATTTATGACACCCTTTGTTATGTATTTAAATTATTTTTTTTCTTTCCGAAAATTTGAGGGTGTCACAATGTATATATGCATGCTTCTACTTTTGTATTTCCTTTTATGTACGTTTGATGTGATATGGCTGGGAGAACCCGGAGTTACTCCCCACTGACTGTGACGTTCATGTTTTTCATGGATGAACAGGTTGCTTGATTGGATGGCTTTTTTTTATTGGTATTTTGGGTTCGGGTGTGAGCTAGCGGGCGTTGTCCCTGGATGAAACACCTCTAGACGTTATTTTAGCTAGTTGCTAATCACTTTGACTTTTATAACATTTCGAGAGACTTCGTCTCTTTGTTGTATTTCATACTTTAGTTTGTAATATTTGACACTCCTCGTATACTTCTTCTTGCATGTGTAAAAGTTTTAAAAACTTCATATTTCCGCTATATAATTCACATGCTTGTATGTTTTCTATTTCCGCATTCGCGAGGGTTGTCACAGTTATAAACAACTGTGATTTAAGGGATATAAAGACTTTGGGGGCCTTTTTCACCTGGAACAACAAGCAACCTAGTGGTACCAGAGTCTTTATTAGAATTGACAGAGTTTTGATTAATGATCGTTGGCTCAATTTTAGGCCTAATGCTTATGCTTTTTATGGACCTGAGGGGGAGTTTGATCATTGTCCTTGCTTGATTGAGGAGGGTGGTCTGGTTCATGGTGGAAAGAAACCTTTTAAATTTTTTAATATGTGGAGTAAGGTTAAGGAGTACAGGGAGATTGTAAGAGTAGGCTGGAATCATCAGAGTAGTGGTTCACCTATGATTAGAGTGGTATCCAAGTTAAAGATTCTTAAACCTCTTCTAAAGAATCTGAATAAGGATCTTTTCTCTGATGTTGAGAGGAATGCTGATGTGGCTTATAGCATGTTGTTGGATTGTCAAAAAGAGCTTCAACAGGATCCTTCTAATTTTTACCTCATGGATAAAGAGCACCAAATCAGGACTAGTTATAAGATGCTTGCTGAGGCTAAGATGGATTTTCTCAGACAAAAAGCTAAGTGTCAATGGGCAAAAGATGGTGACACTAATTCTACCATGTTCCATAAGATCATCAAGTCTAGACAGATTCAAAACAAAGTCTTTAGAATTGAAGGTCTGCAGGGGGATATGTTTGATAGGCCTGAAGATATTCAAAAAGCTTTTGAGGATTACTATCAGTCTCTTCTAGGGTCTTGTGGTGTAACTTCTGAGTTCTATCATACTATTATGAGGGCAGGTCCTAGAGTGGAGCAGGAGGATTGGGTGAATTTATGCAGTATTCCTAGTTTTGAGGAGATTAAGAGAATTGCTGATTCTATTCCTGATGATAAGAGTCCTGGCCCAGATGGTTATACTAGTTGTTTCTACAAGACTAGTTGGGGGATCATTGGTGAAGAAATTTGTAAGGCAATTCAGGATTTCTTCAGGTCAGGTAAGTTGTTAAAACAAATTAATACTACTAATGTTGTGCTTATTCCTAAAAAGGAGAATCCTAGTAGTGTTAAGGAGTTTAGACCCATTGCCTGTTGTAACACCTTATATAAATTCATCTCTAAATTGTTGTGTGAGAGACTGTCTAAGGTGCTTCCCAAAATTGTAAATCCTGCTCAGTCTGCTTTTATTAAAGACAGGAGCATAATGGGGAACATTCTTATTAGTCAGGACTTGGTTAGGCTTTATTATAGGGCTAATCCATCACCTAGATGTTTGATTAAGGTGGACCTGAGGAAGGCCTATGATTCAATTGAATGGATTTTTGTTCAGAATATCCTTCAGAGTCTGAACTTTCCTGAGCACTTTTTGAAGATGATCATGCAGTGTATTTCCACTACCTCCTACTCCATTGTACTTAATGGTAACTCCTTTGGGTTCTTCCAGGGTAAGAGAGGACTGAGACAGGGTTTTAAGTTTCATCACTTATGTAAAGGTCTTCATCTTAATCATCTTATGTTTGCTGATGATCTGCTCATTTTCTGTAAGGGTGATATTAAGTCTATTTTCATGATAGTGGAGGGTTTTGATGTATTCTCAAAGGCCTCAGGCTTGAAGATTAATAATGAGAAATCTGATTTGCTCATTAAGGGGGTGGATAGGGAGACTGAGGAATTCATTTTATCTCATACTGTGTTTACTAAAGGTAGTCTTCCTTTTAAATATCTTGGAGTTAACATTTCTCACAAGAGGCTGAATAGGTTTGATTGTAAGTTGTTGGTTGATAGGATGAGTGCTAGGATAAAAGGGTGGAACAGGAGAAAAATTTCTTATTCAGGGAGATTAGTTTTGGTTAAATCTGTCTTGAGTACCATTCACCATTATTGGGCACAGATTTTCATTTTACCTGTGGGAGTCCTGGATACTCTCAAGGCCCTCTGCAGGAACTTTCTATGGGAAGGGGAGGATACTTACTCAAAGGCTCCTCTTGTTGCTTGGAATATTTTATGCAAGGGTAAAAAGGAAGGGGGGCTAGGCATTTATGATAGTACTAATTGGAATATTGCTGCTGTTGGGAAGTTAGTATGGTGGATCATGCTCAAGAAGGATCACCTCTGGATTAAATGGATAGATAAGATCTATTTGAAAGGGAGGAATTGGCTCTCATATGTTCCCAGTAGCTCAAGCTCTTGGGCCTGGAGAAAGATATGTGGAGTTAAGGAGATTCTTAAGGAAGGTCTTCAATCTGAGGAATGGCAGGAGGAGGATGGGTATTCCATTATTAAAGGATACAAGTGGCTGGCTGGGACTGATAACACTAGAGTGGATTGGTATTGTATAACTTGGAACAGATTTAACATTCCCAAGCATTGTTTCATCTATTGGCTGGCTGTCAAGGGGAGATTGCTTACTCTTGACAGACTGCATAGAAGAGGGTTTACAGACAATCTTAACTATTTTTTGTGTGGGCTCAATACTGAAGATCATCAGCATCTTTTCCAGGGATGCTGCTATGCAAAGAAGTGTTTTGAATGTCTTGATGAGCTACTTCAAGTCAGGCACATTGGAGATCATTCTCCTCCAGCCTTGATCAGAATGAGAATGGGGACGGGCTTTATCAGGAAGGTCTACTGGTCTTTAATAGTGGCAGTCCACTATAGTATCTGGAATTGCAGGAACAAATGCAGGTTGGAGGCTTATGTTCTGAGGCCTGAAAAGCTGATTCAGGGAGTTTGTGCTCAAGCAAAGTTAAGACTAATGCATTTAGATTTTGGTAACATAAAACGTGAAGAGATTGTATGGTTTAGGAATAGGCATCTTATGTAATTTGCTAAGCTTATTGTATGGCTGTTTTGGATTTGTATGTGCTAGTTGGTCTTTGTTTCTAGTGTGTAAAAGGATCGTGGTTTGATTGGCTTGTTGCCGTATTAATCAAAGCTTACATTTGCACCAAAAAAAAAAAAAATATTATATGAAAAAAGATGGTGTACTTCTTAGTTTGTTATTAGTCCCACATTGAAGAATAATGTATGTGTGGTGAATATATTACTTATAAATTGTAAATTGTCCCACATTAAAAAATTATTATAACATAGGGTGATCATATGATTATAAAGATGAGTCATCCTTGAACTTAAGTATAAACCCACAGTTTTTTAAGTCTCTTAATTATTGTTTTGGAGAGCTCTTCAAAAAATGGAATTATAATAGTCTCAATAGTTAAATTTACATTATTAAAAATTGATTTAGAAAATTATCATAAATAATAATTTTGATGATAAACTACTTAATGTATTATTAGTCCCACATTGAAAAATAATGTATTTGTCGAAAATATATATACTAAGTATGATTTATAAATAGGAGTCATTTTAGTCTCTTAAGTATTGGTTTAATGAACCTTTAAAATTTTGTATTATTAACTCCACAATAGTGAAATTTAGAAAATTTAGGAAAGTATTATATAAGTAATAATTTTGATGGTGTACTACTTAATAAATTATTTTTCCCACATTGAAATATAATACAAGTGGTAAATATATTACGTATAAATAGTATATTGTCCCACATCAGAAAATTATCATAAGCTGGGGTGATGCTATAATTACAAATAAGAGTCGTCCTTGGAACTTAAATATCAGCTCAAAATCTTTTGAGAGTCTTAAATATTTTCTTAGAGAGCTCTTAAAAATTTGTATCCACATTAGTGAAACTTACTTCATCAAAAATTAATTTAGGAAAATATCATTAAAAAATAAAATGAAAAATAATTTTATTTATCTCAATATACATTTCCTATATTATATTCAAGTGGTGTTTATAATTTTTATAAAAATAATTTTACATTAAATTCAGAAAAAAAATATTGTGAAAATGAGTCATCTTTTAACATAGATTTTTTTTTTTTTTTTTTTTTTTTTTGGCAACAGTAAAGATAAAGTTTACATAGACATAGCCTTTTTAGCTAGGCTATGAGCAATTTTATTTAGGGAGCGGGGTAAATAGCTAAACCATAAGCAATGAAAAGATGAGGCTATTTGACGGATATCGTCTAAGATCCCTTGAACCTCGTGGTGCCCTTCCTCAACATTGAATATTTGAAGAAGAAGTTGAAGGCAGTCCGACAGGACGTGTACGTGAAGAAAATTATGAGTACGACACCACATGAGGACTTCCTTAATACCAATGGCTTCCGCTTGAAGGGGTCCTTCTGCCCATAGTTTCTTTTGAGACTTATAAAAGACATTGGAATTATCATAAGCGACCCAGCCAATTGCAGAGCGCAGGTTAGTCATCCAACTCGCATCAACCTTAATACGAATAACCCAACAAGAGGATCCAAGACCCACATATGGTATGGGGTAGCAGTCTTTTACCATATTCTTTAATCCTTCCTGCATATGATTAGTTACCCGTGCGGAGAATTTCGCAGAGGCCAAAGCATTCGTGGCCGAGACGTAGCTATCACTGGTTCTCCGTAAGATTGAGATTGGAGAAGGATCTGATCCCCTAAAGAGGCATTCGCTTCTGGCGAGCCAGATACCTCTTATGATTGTAATAAAGGAAATAACTTGATCATCTGAATTTTTTAACCGAGAAAAGTAGGAAAGCCAATTAATAATCCAGTCTCTGAACGAAAGGTGGGAATTATTATCAGCTCGAATCCCCAGATTGGAAGATTTCCATATTTTTTGAACCAATTGTCAATCTCTGAAGAGGTGTTCTAGTGTTTCTACTGAGGAAACTCCGCTACAAAAGTGACAGTTGTAGGCTAATTCAATTTTCCTTTTCTGAAATTCATAACCCACTGGTAAGGTATTTGTTATGATTTTCCAGACAAAAATTTTCCAAGAATGAGGAATAGGAAGGTGCCAGAGCTGTTTTTTACAGAAAGCAGATTCTTTAGGCCCAATACGAGATCGATCCTTATTAGTACTAATCTTTTCCTGGAGACCGTCAAGAGAAATACCATAACCACTTTTAACAGAGTAGATACCAGATCTTGTAAGGATCCAAAATGGAACGTCCCTAATTTGATTATCAGGTAATAGAATAGCTAGGATTCTCCTTTTCCAATCCTCGTCAAGAATATCAGAAAGAAGCTGATCATTCCATCTGCCCGATTGATTGATAAGATCGCGGACCATAAGATTAGGTCTGGAAAAGCCCGGTGGTGGAGAGATGACTGCCCCAGGCTGGGGCTCCGTTCCATTTACCCATTTAGTGTCCCAAATCGAAGCACTAGATTCACGTCCTATTTTCCATCCCATATTTTGTAAAATAAGTTCCATACCCTTTCTTAATCCCTTACAGGCCCAGGACATGTTTGCCTCAGATTTGATGGACTGAAGGTTCATATGGAGGTCATTATTTAGGATTTTATTCCTAAAGACCCTGACAAAGAGAGAATTTTTATCGTTTTTAACTAATCTCCATGCCTACTTAGCCAGAAGAGCTTGATTGAAGCAACCAATATTCCTAATACCAAGCCCGCCACGACTCTTGGGGAAGCTTAAGAAATTAGAGCTGCACCAGTGGATAGGTTTTGAAGATCTTATCCCTGCCCATCAAAAATGTGAGAGAAGAGAATTAGTTCTCTTTGACACACTTACCGGAATTTTGAAAACCGATAGGAAGAAATTTGAGAGGGTGGACAAGATTGAAGAGATCAACGTCAGTCTACCAGCTCGAGAGAGAAAAAGACCATTCCAAGAAGAAATTTTCTTTCTTATATTCTCAGTCAGGCCGTCAAAAATATTTCGCTTGGAGTGCTCAAAATCTGTAGAGATTCCTAAATATTTTCCAATACCATTATTATTACGGATGCCGAATAATCTCAATCCCGTAGATATATCACGTAGAGTTGTGTTAGGACTGAAGATCATACCACATTTCTTTTTGTTTACCATTTCACCAGAAATTTTACAAAAATCGTTCACGAGACAATTGGCATTAGCTAGGCCGATTTTTCCATTCTGGATAAAGAAAATTGCATCATCTGCGAAAAGGAGATGATTGATCGATGGAGCAAGTCTTCCCATTTTTATACCTTTAATCGAGCCATTTTCGTGTGCCTTAACAAGATTGGCAGATAACGATTCCATGCATAAAATGAAAAGAAACGGTGAAAGCGGGTCACCTTGTCTAAGACCACAAGACGGACGAAATTGTTGTTGTGGAACTCCATTGATTAAAACTTCGTATGACACCGTTGAGACACAATTCATAATAAGCTTAGTCAACTTTGGAGGGAAGCCAAAAGCAGAAAGGCATTTGAGAAGAAAAGGCCATTGAACCCTATCAAAAGCTTTATTTAGATCAATTTTAGAGCACATTGTCGGCCTCTACTTTTCTTCTTAGAGTTGATCTTCTTAATGCTTTCATGAGCTAAGAGGATGTTATCACTTATCTGTCTTCCTAGAATAAAAGCATTTTGAAAGTCCCCTATAATATAGCCCATAACTCTATTTAGCCTATTTGCAATGCATTTTTTAATAATTCGCATTATCACATTACAAAGGCTGATAGGTCTGAAATCTTCCACTACTTCCGGATTGTCGCATTTCGGAATCAGAGTGATGAAAGTACGATTCATTTCTTTGAGGATTTCTCCCAAATTTAAGGAAGAGAGGACCGCATTAGTAACGTCCTCTTTAAGCCCGTGCCAACACTTTTGGTAAAATATGCCAGGGATCCCATCAGGACCCGGGGATTTAAGAGCTCCTATTTGAAAGACAGCACGTCATACATCTTGAGCCGTAAAAGGTTTATTTAAAAAATCCAAGTCATCATTTTTGATCTTGTTTTCAATAGGTGAGAGAAAATTCGATGAAAAAACATCATTCCTCTCGGATATTTCGGAAGAGTTTATAAAGGAGGGATTATAGTTAGAGATAAAGAAGTTCTGAAATAAAAAGCCTATCTCCGTTAAATCAAAAGTCCATGATCCATCGTTCCGTTTTATGCCACAAATCGAGTTTTGAACCGCTCGACCCTTAACCCAGTAGAAAAAGAACTTAGTGCAGGTATCTCCTTCAACCGACCATTTCAGCTTAGCTCTTTGTTTCCAAAAAATAGCCGCCGCATTTAAGAATACCTTAAGATCATCATGAATGAGATTAAAGGGCTCCTCATTCCCCGTTTCAACCGCCACTTCCATGGCCCTGGATAGTTTATCGTCGAAATCTTCCCATTTCCTTTTCCATGAGGATTTTTTGTCAAGAGACCATTGTTTAAGTTTGGACCTAATAAGAGATAATTTTCTCATTAGTTTGAAGGCGGGTGACCCGATAAATTTTGTAGGCCATTCTTTTTTGATGAGATCAAGACATTCCGAGTTTTCGAAGTTCCATGCTTCAAGTTTATAAGGTCTTTTCCCTTTGATGTTTACCAGATTGAAGTCTAATTCTATTGGTGCATGATCGGATACTTGAATGGGGAAATGCTTTACACCCGTATTAGGGAAGTGGGAGAGCCAGTCTTTGGACCCAAGAGCTTTATCAATTCTTTCGTAGACACGCTTTACTCCTTCTCAGTTATTACACCATGTATATCTGGGTCCCTTAAAAGGGATGTCAACAAGTTCATTATCAAGTTTCCATAAGTTAAAGGAGTGTGCACCATCTATTGCACGATTGGAAGTACTAAATTTGTCACTATGAAACTCCACTTGGTTGAAGTCACCCAAGATGATATAGGGACCCTTTAAGGTATCTAAAAGACTTCCAAGATCCGAAAGTATGGTTCCCCTCATAGATGATTTTGGAGAGCCATAAAACAAAATCAAGTACCAAATTAAACCATTGCATTTTTCATTCACCATTACAATGAAATTATTCGATTTTACAATGCACCGAAACTTTGCCTCATCACGCCACCCAACCCAAAGACCCCCAGAGGATCCAATAGCATCAAATCCAACTGAAGACGAGAACCCAAAACCCCTAAACATTGGGCTAATACCACTAGCACAACATTTAGTTTCAGATAGAAAAACAAAATCATAGTACTTGTTACATATCAACGCTCTTAGCTTAGAAATTGTAGGGGAGAGCGTATCATTTAAACCCCTACAGTTCCACGCCAATCCAATCATAAAGAAAGAGGAGGTTGAGATGGGCCAACCTCCGCAAATCCCTCAGGATTATCAGAATTATCATATGAGCTTGAACCAGAACCATCAAAGTCTCCAACAGAAATGCGAAAACCACCTGGAAGAGTGTCCTCATTGACTGTCATTTGAAAAGCAGGGGTGAAGGCAAGGCTTGAATTATTATTATGGAGAGCCTCAGAGTTAGAGAGAACCCCCTCAGCAGTGCAGGACTTTTTGGCGAGATGATAAAGGTAGGACTTTGCATGACTCACTGAGATGATTGAGTTTTCAAGAGTATAAGAATAGCCTGGAACGCTACTGCTTTTCCTCTTCCTAATAGATCTTGCAATGTCACCATATTCAATTTGTTCATCATAGCTTATTTGCCAGTCAGCAAGTCCCCTCAATCCTTCAGAATTAGCCCTTGATTTTTCTGGGTCACCTTTCTCTTCTAGACCGGCCAATTCAGAGGACGGATCATAAATGATTTGATTATCTTTGGGTGAGAAAGGAATCCCCATTGAAGAAGAGGATCCAATATGGAGCTCCAGCTCTTTCTGAATGATTGATAAGGGTGCAGATTGTATTTGTACAGGAGTATCAGTAACAACTTGATTTAAATGAGAATTTACAGCCACATCAGACACAGGTGCTGGGACTGGTGCAGAAATTGGAACAGTAGAAGAGTTTTCCAGGTTTAGTTCAAGAAGTGTATTCACTTCATTAGGCATATGCAGTTCACCTCTAAGAGGGATTTCACCTGACGATGTCTGAAGACTAAAAGCAGAGAATGCATTAGGATCATACTGATTTGGAGATGAGAATGAAGAGCTTGAAGTATCCTCAATATTGATCACAAAATTATTAAGCTCTGAATCCTCATGTGCAGCCTGGTTCTCCCTGAAGATATTAGGATTCAAGTGGAAGGTGTTGTTTGGGAAATGATAAATGGTAGGAAAGCCTTGAGGAGGAGGGTCAAACGTCTGGTTGTACCCTCTATTATCATCTTCCATTCTAGCCCAGTCAATATCACTTTCAATTCTGTTAAGAATTCCTTCTTGAATGTTCAAATCCCTGTCAATTAGAAAGTTAGATCTTATATTATCACCATAATCAAAGTAAGGATCACCTTGAGGCAGGTTAAAGCCCAGATCAGCTTCCATCTCCTCCTCAAGTGAGTCTTCAGAGGCGGTTAAGAACTCTTCAGAAGAGACTTCATGCATAACCTGATCAGGTGCAGCATTTGAAGTCATAGCAGGTAGATTCAAGTTATAAGAGTCATCAAAAAGAAAACCTCCCTGATTAGGATTCAGATGAGAAGAGCTTCTCATTTCATTTGGATCAGAATCCTGAGAGGAGCCTCCTTGTCATTGTTATTAACTTAGATATTCACCCAAAAACTTTGAATCTCTCAAGTATTGTCGTACAGGGATTTTAAAAGTTTGTATTATTATCTCCACCTTAATGAAATTTACATCATCCAAATTAATTTAGGAAAATATCATATATAATAATTTTAATCGTAACTACCAAATATGTTATTTGTCATCTCACATTGAAAAGTAATGTAAGTGTGGTGAATATACTATGTATAAATAGAAGAATTGTCCCACATAGGAGAAATATCATAACCTGGGATGATCACGCGATTATATATAAGAGTCGTCCTTGAAACTTAGAAATGAACCCAAAGTCGTTTAAGTCTCTCAAATACTCCTTTCGTCCCGGTCAGTAGTTTACCTTTTTTTAGGAGTATTTTAATCAAAGGCAAACAAATGATTAAGACGGAGAGAGTATTGTTTTAGAGAGCTCTTAAAATTTTGTATTAACAATGAAACTAGTGATTCGTGGTAAAAAAAAAATGTTATCATTACAGTATAGAATTTCATATTATTTGCATATACTTTGTGTAATTCTTAGTATGTTATATATCTCACGTCAATAATGTATGTGTGGTGAATATACTAATAATAATAAATAGTAGAATTGCCCCATATCGAACAATTAGCATAAGGTGAGGTGATCAACCCAAAATCTTTTGAGCTTCTTAAACATTGTCTTAGAGAGCTGAATTCTTAGGTACTTTTGATCATTTTTCGAGTCATAATGATGAAATATTACTTGAGTCCCGACAAGGTTGGTAACATATGTTTAAAATAGAAGTTGAAGCAATATATCAATATTATTTTTTTAAAAACTACGGAATATATTTTATTATAGTCTTAAAACTTCAAAATTTTATTTTTATAAGTTACTTGTTATAGGAAAATTAATAAAATGACATAAACGTAGACTCGTGCATCGCACGGGCATGAAATCTAGTAATATTACATAATATATTTTTCATAATCTTGCATGATCTTAAAATATACTTTTTAAATATACTTTCCAAACACTGAAAAGGATGATGTTGACCAATAGAATTGCTCGAAAAAAGCCTTCTATATATATATATATATATATATATATATATATATATATATATATATATATATATATATATATATATATAGGCAAGATCCGGTGAGTCCACCTAAATATTTGTGTCCGTGAGTCCATCTATACAATATCGCAGAATATACAAAATAATATCACTGGTTATACTAAACAATATCACGAAAAAAAACAGCAGAAAAGGGTTAAAAATATTTTATGTCATACTACTCGCCGTTGACGACCACTACCCACCCACCAATACCGATGACAATCCAAGCATATAGATGACACAATAAACATTTATCCACCATTGCCATCACCCATTATTTATCCAATGTTTTATTTACAATCTCCATATTCCTCCACCCATACACATTACTCCTACTCGGAGCTCACACAACCACCAATCATAATAAAAAATTTAATTTTTATCGCTAATTTAGGGTTCTCGTCGTTGGTTATGAAGAAGAATGTCGGAGGCAAATATGCTAAGTAGGGAAGAAATAGGATAAAAGAAGCTATATACAATAAACTCCGAAGAAACGCCGATAATAATGACTTTCCGGCATGCAAAGGCGATAAAATGATGGTGTTTGTCGGACTTTCGATACCGGAGTCAATTGGTGTGAAAAAAGTATGAGAAAAAAATAGTTAGTAATAGTGGGCGAAATTTATGTTCAGTGGTGTGATATTGTACAGTATAACGTGTGATACTGTTTAGTATAACTTGTGATATTGTATCCTGGACTCACGGACTCAAAAAGATAGGTGGACTCACGTGATCCTAATTCTATATATATATATATATATATATAGAAATAGGATCACATAAGTCCACCTTTCTTAGGTAAGTCCCTAAATCCTAATTTAGACCATTAGATCTATCAAATGGATGGTCAAGATTAAAACAAAAAAAAGGAAGGTTGATATAAAACCCCCAAATCCCAACCAAACCCTAATCAGTTTTTCAAAACATATCAACTCATTCTCACTTCTCTCTCTTCCTCTCATCTCTCTACCATACTTCCCAGTTCCCACCGTCAGCCATCACCCGCCACCCCCACCGTAACCCACCCATCATCCGCCACTCACCACCATCATCCATCTCCCTTAGCCGCCCTCTCTCGTCCGGCTTCTTCCACTTTCTTTGTCGGTCTCCGCCTCCTCTTCTTACCTTGGCCGGCTCTTGCCTTGTCCTTCTCTTGTTGCTGCCTCCTTCTTCGACGGCCGCCGTCTCCTTCTGCCTCCTTCGACGGCCGCCGGCTCCTCTTCCTTTGCCGGTATGGTTGTGGTGGGGGTGCGTTGCAGCGGTGTCGTTGATCGGACCTGTCGCAAGCCCTGGTCAAAGATAATTACCCAGACTAGGCTAATAACAAATTAATGTAATTAGGGAAGTAAGGGTCGATCCTCAGGGAAATGGTGCTTCCTATAGAATGTGAAATGTCTTGCAATTGGGTCTTATCTAACGAATATCTGGGTTTTGGGGTTTTGATTTCTAAACTAATAAAAAGCATAAATGAAAACAAAATAAACGCAAATCAAAACAAAAACAATAAAGCAGGTGATGAATTAACAATGGTAAAAAGAATATAGGGAAGTAGGTTCACACATGTAGTTTAACATATTGATGAAATTGGATTTAGAACATGCAAATAATTCATTGTGTGTTCCTAAGAATGATGTGTTCATTACAATCATAGATCAGATGGTCTAGCAGGCTTTTAGGCAATTTCCTAGGTCTTAATCTACCATGTCATGCTTTGTCTATTCAATTCACGTATTTCTACTTTGGAAAAGAATTCCATTAGAGTCAATGATTTTGATCAGGAATCGTTAACTATCGTTATAATCCAAACATGCATAGACACTATGTTTTAAAAGCACAATTTCTTTTATCCAATTATCATCTTTTAATCAACCTACATGGCTACATTACACCCTAGAAAAACGACTACTCACTCATGATGATGTTTAAATCTAAGATGATGTTAATAATAAAAACTAGGATAGACATGTTTATTTGGTTTTGATAATATTTTAAGACTCTTTAATTGTCGATAATAACGGCGCTAAATTGACGATCTAGGGAAATGAAATGATTACAATGATATTGAAATTCAATCTAAAATAACATGTAAAGAAAATAGCAATCAAAACATAAAGACTTTAAACAAAAGATAAAATAGGAATACCTAGATGACTATCAACAATGATAATGATGAATTATAAAAAACCATAATAGAAATTCCTTGCATAGAATAGTCGATCCACGAATTACAATACTTGAACTACATAAAGTAGATTACAAAGATGGAATTTTTAATGATCTAGTCTAAGGATTTGATGTAGAAAAATCAGAAATAAACTAAGAAACTAAGGACAAAAAGGAAGAAGAAGATGATCTAGACAAGAGAAGAGAGGCTGGGTTTCTCTCCTCCTAATCTAGGATTTCTAATTGTGAAGAAAGAAGTGTGTAAAGAGTGTGTTGAGATGTGGTGGCTGAGGCTCTCTTATATAGCAGTAGGTTTCGTGGGGAAGGGGTCATACATTAAACATATAGGACAAAATAAAGGAAGTCGAAGCAAAAGCTCGGAACAGCAAGGATACCCGATTGGGTACACCACTTACCCGATCGGGTATGTAGTGATCTTGGTCAATTGACTTTCGTTTCATCTCCCCTTGCATATGACTTGACTTTCATTATCCCCCTTGACCTCTTGAGTCGGGTTTGTTGATAGGGTTTGATGTAAAATGATGAATTCTTCGCCTAACTGATCGATCTTCTGACAACTGCGAAATCGTCTTTGCTTCTTCTTTCTTTTGAATCAGTGAACCTTCTTGAAATGCTTTTGACTTGGTCAAGCTTGCTTCTTCAAATCGTCGGGTTCTAGGCAAATGCTCGGGAATATAGAAAAAGGGCGTAGAAACGTCACTTTCCCTACAAAACAGGTTAGAACATAGGAATTCGCCTAGAAGACTGTGACAACCCTCGCGAATGCGGAAATAAAACATAACAAGCATGTGATTTATATAGCGGAAAATACGATGTTTTTAAAACTTTTTACATGCAAATAGAAAGGTACGAGGAATGTCAATAATTACAAACCAAAATATAAAATACTACAAGAGA
>JAIUZE010028309.1:0-29936 GCA_022085475.1 Heliosperma pusillum
GGCTGAGTTTAACGTTGATATTCATAAGAATTGTGATAAGTTATCACCATTTGGGTCTCGCTGCTCCGCTTTCTCGAATAACGGGTTCGGTCTCCCTGCTGTCGAAATCAATAATGTTATTCCGAGTTCTCTTGCTAATACCTGGTATTGGACTGATCAATTCTCGTCTGAGATCCTGTTTCATAACAGGTATTTTCTCGTCCTTATGAATTTATTTTAATCAAAGGTAATTAAATAATTGAGACGAGATAATAACTAATTACAGAGTATTTAGCGGATTGTACTAAAAGTTAGCATATTAGAGAATATTCTTTCGACGAAAAAGTTAATAAAACTGATTATTAACAATATAAGAGATTCGAAGTAAAATGTTGTGATGATATGATTTTTAAATTTCTGCTTTTTATTGTTTGTAATTTATTAAATGGAAAAAGTTGTACGGAGTACTATAAAATTGCGCAACCGACACTACAACTAATGAGTGACATTTTTGTACGATTACCAGATTGTTGAATCATAAATGTAGAACGTTGACGGCGGAATCTGCAGCCGCTTATTACATTCCATTTTACGCCGGTCTAGAAGTCGGAAAATTCTTATGGGGTGACAAGAGCGTTAAAGAAAGAGATGCGCATTGCGAAATGATGTTACATTACATCGGTCGATTATTTCCTTATTTCAATCAATCGAACGGGTGGGACCATTTTTTAGTAATGGGACGTATCACATGGGATTTTCGTCGAACCAAGGACGAAGATTGGGGTTCGAAATGTATACATATGTCGTCGATGCGTAACATAACCCGACTTCTTATTGAACGTAACCCTTGGGACTATCTCGACGTTGGTGTACCCTATCCGACCGGGTTCCACCCCAATACCGACTCTGATGTGGCATTGTGGCAGAGTTTCGTGTCGAAAAGGGAACGAAACTCGTTGTTCTGTTTTGTAGGCGGGACACGTGGATTTTTTCGTAACGATTTCAGGGGATTGTTGTTAAATCAATGTAGGGACTCAGGCGGGTCGTGTCGAGTTGTTGATTGTTCCGGGACTCGGTGTGCTAATGACACGGCCGGTACAACGGAAATTCTCGAAACGTTTCTTGATTCTGAATTTTGTTTGCAGCCTAGAGGGGACAGTTTTACGCGACGGTCTATTTTCGAGTGTATGATTGCCGGTTCAATTCCGGTTTTCTTTTGGAGACGGTCCGCGTATTTGCAATACAAGTGGTTTTTACCGGGTGAACCGGATAGTTACTCGGTTTTTATTCACCGTGATGAGGTGAAAAATGGGACGTCTATTAAAAGTGTGCTTGAGAAGTATAGTAAAGATGAGGTGAACAAAATGAGGGAAAAAGTAGTTGAGTTTATTCCTAAGTTTATTTATGGAAAGCCTAATAAAGGGTTAGGGACCATAAAAGATGCCGTTGATATTGCCGTTGATGGGGTTTTAAGAAGAATAAAGAAGCAAAAAGTGAATGGTTTCTATTGGTAACTAATAACAACTTGAGGTATAATATACTTAGCTTGAACTTTTACAAATGGTGCTAATTTGCATTTTAAGTCATGTGATTTCATGATTGTATTGTTGCTTCAATTACATTATACATTGATCGTCATATGTAGGATCGTTGGTACCGAGATGGTGATTCGCGGTGGTTGATGGAACTCAGGGAACACGGGGATAATGGTGGGAGAGTTGGCACTTGACAGGATTATCGGCGCCTTTAGACGTAGTCCTAGATAGGAGTACACATTGTTCAAAGTTATTTGTCGAGCAACGTTAGTGTCCTTCTACAAATGATTCAGTATCATTGTTGTGAACAAAACATTAAAGCAAACGGTAGAGTATGTCTCTTTAGACTCCTAGAAAAGTAATGTGTGTCGAATATTGGTTAGGCTGTGTATGAATTTTGTTTTCTCTTTACAATGTAAATTGAGTTTGTCATTTTAGCCCTGTATTCTTTCATTTTGAATGATTATTTCAAGAGTAGTAATAAATGAGGCATACATTAGCATTGGTTTAAGAGAGTACTTATTGTGTGAGTGAATGAATTGATGAGTTTGGTAAGTGTTGTTTTCATATAAGTAAGGAGTATCATCATTTTGGCAGTCAGATCACTATCTACATAGTTGTTACTATGTGTGTGATGCCTGAGTTTGTGGCTAGCCTTAGAGTAACGTATGCTTTGGGCCTCTTCTCATAATGCATCTTATATCTATATTGAAAGAGACATTATTCTGAGATGTGTCTTTCGCTTGCAATTTTCTCTATTTTGGTTCAAGTGTTAATGAGACATCTTTTGGCCATGTAACATGGCATTGATACGGGTTATATTCAAGTACTATTAGAAAAAAATACGGGTTAGATTATAATTTAAATACCCAACGTCTTTGATAGCGTGGAATTAGAAACAGAGTGTATGTGAGAGTAAAATATAGATACTCTATGTCTTATATAATTATACATGTTGTAAACATCAACCTTATGGTGAAGGCCGTAAGGGTGCCAGTTTGATCACGCTCGCGAGGTGAGCATTGCCCCCACGCACCACTTAATTCTGGCCGATTCTCTCCACGCCACGACATGCCAAAGATGAGGCATGGTTATCGTTTTTTAAGGGCTAGACAAGGGTCGACACAGTAGACAGTTAACGATCTGGTAACCATTCGTCGTGTCTCACTTTGCAGATTTCAGCTTAAGGCTTACTAGCAAGAATGTTATTGCCCTAAGCAAATTTATTTTTATTATAAAATATAATTTTGTTGTAAGAAGTATCTAATCTCTGACCAAACTTTTGGCTCAAATTAGATTAACCTAACTGATAGCCCACAACGGCACAATCGTCTATCAACGGATATATAGTCTAACTGTCGTAACTGACAGACCACCACTCATCCTTTAGGAAGCACGAACACTTTCATCATCTAGCGCGTTCTTGTCTGATACCGATACTCGTACAATAAATTAAATACGTGTTAGACACTTAATAAAGCTTGGACAGTTCTTAGACACTTGAGGACATTATTTCAACCAGCATAACATAGACATCATATGACATAATTTAAAAATATTTCATGGTAAAACCACACTTATCTTTTGCTTACATAGTTACATGACTATATTGCAATTAATTAGTATACACTTCTTCCATTCAAATCCAATGATCATATTTACTTTTTGGACACTATTCTTATGCAAGAAGAATATTCAAAATTTCTTCCAATAACATAAAAGAAAATAAATTCATGTGAGATCATGTTTGATTCATCTGTCGTCTTGTGGAGTACAACTAAATGGAGTATATGAAACATTTAGAATTTTTACAAATATGTAATAAAAGATCACAAATTCTTATTTAAGACGGAGGTATCCGTCTTAAGCTTAAGACGGATACCATATTCTCTCACAAAATACCCATCAAAGGTGAGTGGAGAGCACATGGGGGTGCCCACCTTGTCCCCTCTACCCATTTCCTCTCACAAAATACTCGTTGCAAGATCCGACCCGTCTTAAGCAAGACCTACTGATAAAAGATACGGAGTATTAACGAAGGAGTACTTGAATTGACAAAAGATATTAACTACCTAATTGATGTGTTGTTTTAAATACCGCAAGTGCACGGTTGTCAAAGTAGCACTTGAGGGTCGATTTCCACGGAGAGCAAGGTGATTACTAATCGTTTCTATTCAAACGTTTAGCTAAGTCGGATAAAACTAGGAAGGTAGAGTAACGATTTAAACTAAAAAGCAAATATATAAAATTAAACTAATGCTAGGACTAAAGAAACTATAGCGAGCTAATAAGATAAGGTTTAAATCAAATGATTAAAAGCCTAGGACTCGACTTTTCCACCGACATTTGCAACTACTATCAAACCCCGTCGATTGGTTGTTAAGGAAAATGCGTTAGGAGAAAACGCCTCTAATTCGCCAAGTATCTCCCTCCCGAGTTCACACATGGACACTAGTAACACCGACCTATCTCTCTTCCGAGTTCATAAGTCGGACTCCCTTACACAACACTCTAGCACCCGAGAACGCGCGACATCCCCAAGATATTCAAGTATTAGTCAAGGTTAATAAGTACGCGATAAATCCCGGTCCTCCAACCCCTTTTCTCAAAGGTGATATTCAAACCGACTACCAAAGGTGTCCCCTTCAAGTTCCCCCTCCCGGGTTCAACCCAAATCAACTACTAGTCTAGATGGGGAGAGCCCGACTCTCAACCTAATCAACTCCCGTCGATGGTCAAGGGTAAGGAGTCAACGACAAACCCAAATAAAACAATAAGCAATCAAAATCCCAAGGTAAGCCCCAACCAAATCCCCCAACAACCAATTAAAGCGGAATTTACTAGGTTAATCACTCATGTCGGGGATTAATCGAGTCCTAGTAAGAAGACTACTCACTATTCATAGTTATAATACAAGAAAAATCAATAAAGATTGAATCTTTAATGTTGAACATAATAAATATGAGATTTTTACTTGAAAGCATGTAATGACTAACTAGATGGTGAAGATTAATTAATTAAGCTAAGATTAAATAAACAACAAATTCAAGATAGATACTTTAACTATAAGTAATCTAAATATCCAAACTTGGAAGAACATAAAACATAAACAAGAACAACAATAAAAGTAAGAGAAAGAAATTGTTACCAACAATAAGGAAATAAGAAATGAAGAAGAAATCTAGATTAAGACTTGAATCTCGATTACAATGCAAAAGATTGAATCTTTGAGGAAAATTAATCTACTCTTATATTATACTAATGGAGTATTTTTCAGAGAAAATAATAATAGAGGAGCAAAAAATGACTAATAGCTATGGAGGCTCCCCTCTAAATTGGGGGTTTCTTTCTATTTATATGGGAGAGATAAAAAAAGGGTAATTAAGTAAAGTAGGCCTATTTATTAAATAACTAATGATAAAACAAAATGAATAAAACAATACAAAAAGGCAAACAAGGCTTCTCTTCAGCCAAAATTCACGTGCAAATGAAGGTAGTGGGCCCCTGTGGCTTATTTTCTATGAAACGCATATTTCACACGGCTTGTTTCGATCCGCACGGCCAGTCTCACACGGTTCCTACCTCCCTGTTTTGGTTTCGCACGGCCCATCTCGTTCCGCACGGCCGACTTTGCACGGTGCATACCTCCCTGACATTGTTTCGCACGGTCGGTTTTTCGCCTAATCCAAAAGCTTGATTTTTGAGGAGTTACCTTGAACCCGACTACATCGCATCCACCATTTTTACCTTCATTCGATTGATCGGAGTTTGAATTTAGCTAGGCCTGAGTTGCGGCGAGAGTGAGCTCCAATAACTCGAGCCATGGTAGCTGAACTGAGGCGATGATGGCGGCAAATCTGGTGGTGCGAGCGGTGGGCTTCCATTGAGACATGGCAGCCATGGAGGACGAGCTCCGATGTCGGGTTTTCGGCAAAGAACTTGGAAATGGTGGTGGATTTAATGGGGAGTATGAATAGTAAATGGGGGATAAAAATGGTGATGAGCTAAGGGTGAATTTGTGGGTTGTCAATAGTGATTAAATGAATACCATGTTTAATTGAAGATGATGGGTGGAGACGTGGAGTTGCAAAAAGGAAGAAAGGGAATTTATTTTGGTAAAGCTAAAATAGTTGACAGTCCTTTGACTTTCTTTTATATCATTCCTCTCGGTTCATTTCTTTTGATACCGTCTTAAATCCGTCTTATCACTCGGACTTGTTACCTACAAAATGAAATAACCAAAGCAATACCAAAATTCCGAAAACTAATATATATTGACACAAATTAATATAAAACCGCTCTATTCTATTTTATTACGATATGAGCGAATAATAGAAAAGTCGAGTGACTAATTAGATTAAATAAGAGATAAAATGTAGGGTAAAATCGAGTAAAATATTGTGTTATCAAATCTCCCCACACTTATCTCTTACTCGTCCTCGAGTAAGTACTAGGACTAACTACGGACTCTTAAACTAAAAGTGAGTGCACGATATAAGCACCTCTTAACTATTAGACTACTATTAGCCGAATGAGTTTTAGCGCACTCAACGCCCTTTCAACTCACATAGTCAATGATCATGGGAAAGATGCATGACTTGCAAGGCAAGTGAGGTCTTGCACAAAATGGATGAACCAAACAATTAAGCAATTAATCATTCAATAAACGGTTCACAAAGGTACAAAATGACTACCTTCCTCATCTAGGTAGCCGAGGCCAAAGCCAACAAGTAAGTGGTTTTATTCATCCTATCATTCCTCAAATAGTAGTCAAATATCTAATTAAGAAATTCAGTTAAACTCTAAGAAAACTACGTTTATAAATGCATGAAATCAATTAGGCACCCGCGCTACCATTCAAAAACTAGTAAAGCAAGGGTGAAAGATTGTGGAATAGGACTCCCGTGGGTTTTAATCCAAAAGTGGCGGTGTGGTCGGTCTCTTATCAATGTTAAGAGGTAAGGATCTACCCATTTTGGCAACTTATTTGATATTTGCTTAGGGAAATATTTTTGGATTTTTGATATTTGTCCCAATTATTTGATTTTTTGACTTTTTGGTTTTTGGTAGTGCTTGTTTGGAATTAACAATTCATGAAGTCAAAATGTTAGACTTGTGTGTGTTTCTTAACAATTTGGACCCACCGCTATATAAGTGCTCGAATGGGGGTACAAGCATAACGGTGGACACCCATATTCCCAAAGATTCAACCGTTGATCACCCACCGAAATCTTTCAACTTGCGCACAATGTGCCAAGTTGGGTGGTCGGAAGTGACGGGATTCCTTAAAAGAATATGAGTGTGAAAACATGATTAAACAATTGTGTATATAGATGATCAAAATGAAACAACACTTTTCTTTAGGGAAGTTTAAGCACTTAAAATAACCTCCGTGGTCGCCTTCGTCCAACCACCACTCAAGAATGTTTCACAACACGGGTTGAAATGGAATGAAAAACCTTGCAAAACTCGATTTACATTGACCTAGGCCGCTTAGATGCCTAATATTGACTCATGTATATGTAAGCATTGTCTTCAAATGAAATTTAACTAAATTTCAAAGTTAGAGAAATGACTACTATCATTCGGAATGCTCAAAATCATTAAACCACTTATCCGTATTTTTGGTATTTTCTTTGAAAACAATTTTGGATGCAACTAAACTACATGAATGCAATTAGATATTCACAAGCTTATCATGAATGCAAACTAAGTACGATAATGCAACAAATAAGCATGCAAACTATAATAGCAAATGCAATCCTAATCTACAACACAACATTCCACAACCACCAATTCCTCAAATCATTATCAACAAGTCAAAAATCTCCCAACTTCTCATGTGAAAGTACAAGAAAAGAAAGGGTGAAGGTTGGAAAGATCATACCAAATCTAGACTCATAAACCTTCGTTCTTGTCTCCGATCATTGGTTGCGGAACCTACACAAGTGAACAACTACGCACAAGCACAAATATATACAAAGAACACGTATTTTTGGATTTTTCAAAATTTTCAAATTTTTTATTTTCACAACAATCCCTACACTAATCTCCTCCCCACACTTAAACCGGACATTGTCCTCAATGGTCCAAATGCTAGGAGAAGAAAGAACATAAAGAACAAGTTTTTTTTGAATTTTTGATTTTTGATTTTTTGATTTTTTTTTTGTTTTTTGTGAAAAAGAAAATAACGTGTTTTTGAAAATTTTGATAGCAAGAGTACGTAAATAAAAATGCAATAAAGAATAAGAAATCTAAACTAAATGCAAGCTAACTATATGAATGCAAGGTTGTTTATTGAGAATGAAAAGAGAGCTAATTAAAATTAACTCCAATTTGGATGCCTAAGGAAATTTTTGGATTAGAGAGAGTTTGGATTTTCAAAGTGGGGGTGGGTAAGGGACAATATTCAACTCATGAGTGACTCTAAAAGTATGATAATCATCTAAAGTGTACATGCTCAAAGTTAGAGTTGAAGTGATCCACTTACTTGAGACCCACAAGGGAGAAATTTCAATCTTTCTCCATTTTGCATCATAGTTGCTCAAAGCCCTTAGCAACTTGTCGAACTCATTTTCAAAACCCACGAAGAAACACAAGTAGCATTTGAAGAGTTTCAAGGTGAATAACACCCAAGCAAGATGCCATAGTTTTCTCAACACCTTACTACCATTATCATTGCCAATTCCTATATTTTCCCACTCAACAACGGGTGGTTTATCACGATAGATGGAAGGAGTGACTAGTGTGTATACACTAACTCTTTCAAGAAGACCATGGTAATGAGTAGTAGGTGCCTTTAAACAAGAAGGTGGGAGGAGAAATAAGCCATTTTCTACCTCTTTCCTATCACTCTTAGGATATTCCATCTTCTTTCCATTCAAAGCCGCTTCTAGAGCATCAACTTGAGCTTTCCAATCACTTGAAGTATTACCTAACCAAGGTACACCTTCAAAGGAGCTTGGATCATAAGAGTCCGGAGATCTCAAATACAACTCGATCTCATCATCAATTTGGCAATCAAGCTTGTATTCCCTATCAACACCTTCACTCAAGTTTCCTTTCATATCAACCTCCAATACATCATCATTATTAAGACCATCACTCAAGGGCTCCAAAATTTTTGCATACCTCATTCCATTTTCCATAATATCATCCTCTATGATATCAACATGAGCTTCCAAAGAGTCCTCAATACACTCATCCCAACATGGCTCACTATCAAAGCATATAGAATCACAAGAATCAAGCAAAGATTCACCAAGATCAATACACCCCTCTTCTCTAGAAAATATGTCATCAAATGAGGTGATTTCACTTAATGGCTTTACACCCTCATCTACATCCACAAGAATATTCTCTTCAACACTCAACAACAAAGAAAAATTGGGCTTTCGGCTTTCAAAATCCAACCAATCAAAAAGGTCATTTGCTTCACTAAGGGATATGGATGACAAATCTCCATCACACAATGAGTCAAGCAAAGATCTAACTTGAAAATTTACGCCATATTCAATTGTTAGACGCAACTCTTCCTCGCTAAAACCATGATCATCCAAAGAGTCAAGTCTTTCGTGAAGTCTTTTACGGTATGCCCAAAATTCTTCATCGTCATATTGTGGGAAGCCAAGATAGAACAACATTTTAAAGACAAATGAAGGGTAACGGTTATCCCCTTGAATAACAACACACTTAGAGTAGAAGGTTAGTAAGACAAATGGCACACCGGAGTGTGCTACAAACAAATGACTTAGTCTAAACAAAATTTAAAACAAACTAATATCGCAATTGCTCCCCGGCAACGGCGCCAAAAACTTGATGTGTTGTTTTAAATACCGCAAGTGCACGGTTGTCAAAGTAGCACTTGAGGGTCGATTTCCACGGAGAGCAAGGTGATTACTAATCGTTTCTATTCAAACGTTTAGCTAAGTCGGACAAAACTAGGAAGGTAGAGTAACGATTTAAACTAAAAAGCAAATATATAAAATTAAACTAATGCTAGAACTAAAGAAACTATAACGAGCTAATAAGATAAGGTTTAAATCAAATGATTAAAAGCCTAGGACTCGACTTTTCCACCGACATTTGCAACTACTATCAAACCCCGTCGATTGGTTGTTAAGGAAAATGCGTTAGGAGAAAACGCCTCTAATTCGCCAAGTATCTCCCTCCCGAGTTCACACATGGACACTAGTAACACCGACCTATCTCTCTTCCGAGTTCATAAGTCGGACTCCCTTACACAACACTCTAGCACCCGAGAACGCGCGACATCCCCAAGATATTCAAGTATTAGTCAAGGTTAATAAGTACGCGATAAATCCCGGTCCTCCAACCCCTTTTCTCAAAGGTGATATTCAAACCGACTACCAAAGGTGTCCCCTTCAAGTTCCCCCTCCCGGGTTCAACCCAAATCAACTACTAGTCTAGATGGGGAGAGCCCGACTCTCAACCTAATCAACTCCCGTCGATGGTCAAGGGTAAGGAGTCAACGACAAACCCAAATAAAACAATAAGCAATCAAAATCCCAAGGTAAGCCCCAACCAAATCCCCCAACAACCAATTAAAGCGGAATTTACTAGGTTAATCACTCATGTCGGGGATTAATCGAGTCCTAGTAAGAAGACTACTCACTATTCATAGTTATAATACAAGAAAAATCAATAAAGATTGAATCTTTAATGTTGAACATAATAAATATGAGATTTTTACTTGAAAGCATGTAATGACTAACTAGATGGTGAAGATTAATTAATTAAGCTAAGATTAAATAAACAACAAATTCAAGATAGATACTTTAACTATAAGTAATCTAAATATCCAAACTTGGAAGAACATAAAACATAAACAAGAACAACAATAAAAGTAAGAGAAAGAAATTGTTACCAACAATAAGGAAATAAGAAATGAAGAAGAAATCTAGATTAAGACTTGAATCTCGATTACAATGCAAAAGATTGAATCTTTGAGGAAAATTAATCTACTCTTATATTATACTAATGGAGTATTTTTCAGAGAAAATAATAATAGAGGAGCAAAAAATGACTAATAGCTATGGAGGCTCCCCTCTAAATTGGGGGTTTCTTTCTATTTATATGGGAGAGATAAAAAAAGGGTAATTAAGTAAAGTAGGCCTATTTATTAAATAACTAATGATAAAACAAAATGAATAAAACAATACAAAAAGGCAAACAAGGCTTCTCTTCAGCCAAAATTCACGTGCAAATGAAGGTAGTGGGCCCCTGTGGCTTATTTTCTATGAAACGCATATTTCACACGGCTTGTTTCGATCCGCACGGCCAGTCTCACACGGTTCCTACCTCCCTGTTTTGGTTTCGCACGGCCCATCTCGTTCCGCACGGCCGACTTTGCACGGTGCATACCTCCCTGACATTGTTTCGCACGGTCGGTTTTTCGCCTAATCCAAAAGCTTGATTTTTGAGGAGTTACCTTGAACCCGACTACATCGCATCCACCATTTTTACCTTCATTCGATTGATCGGAGTTTGAATTTAGCTAGGCCTGAGTTGCGGCGAGAGTGAGCTCCAATAACTCGAGCCATGGTAGCTGAACTGAGGCGATGATGGCGGCAAATCTGGTGGTGCGAGCGGTGGGCTTCCATTGAGACATGGCAGCCATGGAGGACGAGCTCCGATGTCGGGTTTTCGGCAAAGAACTTGGAAATGGTGGTGGATTTAATGGGGAGTATGAATAGTAAATGGGGGATAAAAATGGTGATGAGCTAAGGGTGAATTTGTGGGTTGTCAATAGTGATTAAATGAATACCATGTTTAATTGAAGATGATGGGTGGAGACGTGGAGTTGCAAAAAGGAAGAAAGGGAATTTATTTTGGTAAAGCTAAAATAGTTGACAGTCCTTTGACTTTCTTTTATATCATTCCTCTCGGTTCATTTCTTTTGATACCGTCTTAAATCCGTCTTATCACTCGGACTTGTTACCTACAAAATGAAATAACCAAAGCAATACCAAAATTCCGAAAACTAATATATATTGACACAAATTAATATAAAACCGCTCTATTCTATTTTATTACGATATGAGCGAATAATAGAAAAGTCGAGTGACTAATTAGATTAAATAAGAGATAAAATGTAGGGTAAAATCGAGTAAAATATTGTGTTATCACTAATTCGAATTTTTATGTGAAATTTAATACGGAGTATAAAATACTTTTATAAATGTAATGTTATACTTTTATAACTATAAAATTATATTTTATTAAATATAAAATACGTCTCTTATGTCTTACATTTTACAGGCAGATCTAAGGGGGATTATTTGGGGCATTGTCCCCCATGCTGGATGAGGTTTTCGAAGTTATTAGTTAAATTTTTCGGAATGTTTTCGAGTGTACTTACGTCGCTACTTATTCTCCCCCCTAAAAATGTTCGCCCCCTAATTCAAATCCTGGCTCCACTAGAGACGAGATATTGTATCACGTATCCGTTTTGCATCCGTATCCGTTTTGTTGCTATGGCCTCGTGGAGTCATGGGCACTCCACATGAATGTGATAGAAGGTTTTCCCACACGAGGGAAAAATATAACGGCCAAATGCACACATCTCTCTGACAAAATAGGGTTCGTTAATCCAACGGCTACAAACAACTAAACAACACATCCCTCACTCCTCACCTTCAAAACCGCCATTAAACCCCTTAAACCCTAATTTCAATTCTTCCCTCTTTTCTTCCTGCAATAAAAAAACGCAGGAATTAGTCCATTAACTAACCTCGCCTCCATCCATATGCCTTCAATCGCCATGTCCGATTCTCTCTCCCCAGAAACCCTAATCAAAACCCCCAAATCCAAGGACAAAAAGATGAAAATCTCCGACAACGACGCCGAAACCCTAAAAACCCCAGAAACCTTAGATTCTTCCGAACATAAGAAGAAATCAAAGAAGGATAAGAAGGATAAAGATAAGAAGAAGAAGCGTAAAGCTGATGAATTGGAAGATGGTAGTGATGCTACTACTGTTTCTGAAATTGTTGAGCCTAGTAATAATAATTTGATGAATAAGAAGGCTAAATTGATAAAGGAGGTTGAAGATGAAGATGAAGATGAAGAAGAAGATCCTAATTCGCTTTCGAATTTTAGGATATCGAAACCGTTGAAGGATGCATTGATTTATAAAGGGATTAAAGCGTTGTTTCCGATACAAGCTATGACTTTTAATGCTGTTCTTGATGGTGCTGATTTAGTTGGTCGTGCTAGAACTGGCCAGGTTCGTCATTCTATTTCGTTTCGGTTTCGGTTCCGCTTTACGCTTTATATTGAGCTAGGTGTGTGATTAGTTTTCCTGTATTATTGAATTTAATGCTATATTTGTAATATTGTGAGGTGAATTAAAGTTTTGTTATGTTATCGAATATGATGCTCTGTTTTTGTGATTCCGGTTTGATTTTAGGAATTTATACTAATGAGGTTAAGAGAATTTAATTCGATATTTTAGCATTGCGAAATGGGAAATTGTTGCGGTTTTTATGGAAGAGTTAGTAGTTGTTAGTAAAGTTTAGCAATGTTGCAGACCTTGTACAATGCCAGGACAATTGAATAATGTATATTTTGCGGTCATCAGTAGACATCCAAGTTAGTTAACTTAATCCGAGTACATTTCCCGTCTCAATCATTTGTTTACGTTTTTTTATTGTTTGAGCCTCTGAGATGAATTTTAATCAAAGGTGAGCAAATGACCGGGACGGAGGGAGCACTAAGTTATTAATATGTCAGAGGGTGGAGAAAGTTGTTGGAAGGGTAGAGATTATGACTCCGTCTCTGAGACCTCAGTGTAATTATATTTATAAGTCAGCTGCTGATTTAAAGGATTTTAATTTTTTGTTATTGTGCTGGAAAGAAGTCTATTTAATGCGATGTCATAGATTCATAGTCGTTTTATCGAACGTGTAAGTTGGCGTTTCCTTTTATTTTTATTAATTTATTTATTAGGGAGAAGGTTTTACTTTTTACTATGCTATGTTAAAGTTTACACGCCTTAATGTCTCATGAATATACAGGGAAAGACACTTGCTTTTGTGTTGCCAATACTAGAGTCCTTGGTGAATGGACGCACAAAAGCTTTGAGGAAGAGTGGTTATGGCAAATCACCTAGCGTCTTAGTGCTCTTACCTACAAGAGAGTTGGCTACTCAGGTCTTGAATAAATATGATTCCCTTCTCTATTTTTTTTTTCTCATTACATAAAGTCATGTTGAAGATCTTGCCCTCTTATCTTTGTATGTCAGTTACTTAATACTTTGTCTATATAGGTGTTTGCTGATTTTCAAGTTTATGGGGGTGCCGTGGGTCTTTCAGCGTGTTGTGTTTATGGTGGAGCACCTATGCATTCTCAAATAAATAGTCTAAAACGAGGTGTTGATGCTGTCATCGGAACCCCTGGTCGTGTGAAGGTATTGGTTGAAATATTTGCAATTTTAATCTAAAAGTGTGTTTGCAATTCAGTCATTGGTTAGTGGTTTGTCCGAGGAATTTCTTTTGCTCCTTATCCCTAGATTGCTTCTTCATCTCCATGGAATGTCTTTACAGGATCTTTTAGAGAGGGGGGCTCTTCATCTGGGCTCACTACTTTTTCGAGTCCTTGATGAAGCTGATGAGATGCTCAGAATGGGATTTGTTGAAGATGTCGAACTAATTTTAGGTATGTAGTTATGTACTCCTAATTTTTAAGATCCGTTGAACTTCTGTGTCATTTATCCCTTAAAGAGACTATTGCATCATACGAGTACTATATTTGTTTTCTTCTCATTGTCTTTCATTGTAATTTTCCTTTTGACAATACGTTATTGTGTACTGAGATAAATTGTTTGTACTCATGGTTGGTGTAATAGTTTTAATCTGTCATGTCTAATTGTATGGCAGATTATCAGCTTGTGCCATTTCCTCACTACTCTTTTGGTCAAGCTGATTAAGTTGGTCAAAAGTATTAGCGTATTCTTTTTAATTCTCTGACGTGTATGTATGTATGCACAGGAAAGGTGGATGATGTTACAAAAGTTCAGACGTTGCTCTTTAGTGCGACCTTGCCGGTTTGGGTCAAACAAGTCAGTATTTTCTCTTGAATTTTCTCTCTTGATTGTCTATTCTTCTGAAAACAGTCTCCATTAGATTCTATTAGGATTTACATGTTTTGCATGAAATTGGTGTGGTTAGCCTACTTCGATTCAGGGCAGCTGACCCCAATTACTTTGGGAGATGGAATTGGGAATTGGTTGATGATTCTAAAACAAGGATGTTATATTGTGTAGATCTCCACCAAGTTTCTCAAACCAGATAAAAAGACTGTAGATCTTGTAAGTGATCAGAAAATGAAGGCTAGTACTAGTGTTAGGCACATTGTCATGCCCTGTTCTGCCGCCGCCAGACCGGAGCTCATTCCTGACATCATTCGTTGCTATAGCAGGTGTGTACTTCATTTTCCCCTCCTTTTAATGTATTTGCTTTCCCCCTTTTCGTTATTATTTGTTGTTGAGTAGCTATAGACTTATTCTGTTCCGACGGCTATGCAGTGGAGGCCGCACAATAATCTTTACAGAGACCAAAGAATCAGCTTCCCAGCTTGCTTCGTCGTTGACTGGAGCTCGTGCTTTGCATGGTGACATACAACAATCACAACGCGAGGTACATTGCTAGTATAGTGACTGGCTTTTGTATGCTTTTATGTTGGTTAACTGAGGATCAGTAATCTGTTCACTAAACATCTATTTCGTCTGTTTTTAGGTCACACTTTCTGGGTTTAGATCTGGAAAGTTTTTGACGCTTGTTGCTACAAATGTAGCTGCCAGAGGTCTGGATATAAATGATGTACAGCTGATCATCCAAGTGAGTATCATGCCTTAGTTATTTTACAATGCTCTTATCTAAATCTCTTACGGGAGGGTTTGTTGATCTTCTTTTCTTGGTGGTTGTTTTTGGGATATAGTGCGAACCTCCTCGTGATGTTGAAGCCTACATCCATCGTTCAGGCCGGACAGGGAGAGCAGGTAAGCAATATGCTGGCACTGTTGTGTTCAGCCTTTATATACTAATGGCACATGAAAATAACATTAATTATTTTATTCAGGAAACACTGGTGTTGCTGTGATGCTTTATGATCCAAAGAAGTCCAACTTCTCTAGAATTGAAAGAGAATCAGGTGTAAAGTTTGAGCATTTATCAGCACCTCAGCCTGCTGATGTTGCTCAGGCAGCAGGTGTGGAAGCTGCTGCGTCCATAACCCAAATTTCTGATAGGTAATAAGTTGGAAATTTGTCTGTAGATTTGTCAACCATTGTTTTTTCTCTATGTTCATACATAATCGTTTTTCTTTTTTGCTAAATTCAGTGTAATTCCAGCTTTCAAGAAATCTGCTGAGGAGCTTTTGAGTACTTCTGGTCTATCTGCTGTTGACCTACTAGCGAAAGCACTAGCTAAGGCAGCTGTAAGTCTCCAATTGGTTACTTATTTGTTATGATTGTAGTGTAAACTGTAAAGGCTATGGGGCATTTGGAGACAACCTCTCTTCCTTAAAAACAGAAGGTAATGTTACATACATAAATACCTCTACTACACAGTTGGCAAGAGCCTTTGAGGTACTTAGGTATTGTTGTTGTATACTTGTATGGTGTAACCGTGTAAGTAGTGTAACGAGTTAATTTCAGTATTCTGGGAATTTATTTATATGTCTCCTGTTGGCAGGGCTACACAGACATAAAGGAAAGATCACTCCTTACTGGCATGGAGGGTTATGTAACTTTACTCCTTGAGGCAGGGAAACCAATATATGCTCCATCGTAAGTGGATCAGATCGTATATATTTTTTGTGAGTTTATTCTGCCCCATGCGTGGACACGCTAAACAAGAAGTTGTGTTAGCCTGTTAGTTTAGAACTGGAAGAAAGAGCTTTTTTCATGATGTTTTATACCGTGGCTCAACCCTATGTTTGTTTACTTTAATCATACTTGGCTTGTGTTAGCATTGCTATGTGTTTATTAATTTCTTTGCATCGGTTACTTCATGTGGTTAATTTATCTGAGCATGGCATTGTTATTAACTATGTAATTGAGTTTCTCTCTTTCCATATTTTAAAGACCACCGTGATTAGTGACTATCTATTACTTATTCAACATGCATTTTCCAACCATATATTATTCAGCTCCATATAATTCCTGTGCCCAAAATGACGTCAACTTAAATCCTTGACAAAGCGAATAATTGTTTTGGTTTAAGTAATTTTCCAATAGTTGCTAGTTTCTATCTTCATAGTTTATCTGTTTCTGCTTTCGTGCAGTTTTGCATTTGGTGTCTTGAGAAGATTTCTGCCTGAAGAGAATGTAGAGTCAGTCCAGGGGGTCTCAATTACTGCTGACCAGAATGGTGCTGTATTCGATGTGCCCGTCAAAGATTTGGACACCTTTCTTATCGGTACGTGAGTACGTCAGTTTGAACATGGTAGCTATTTCATTTAGGAAAATATACTTTCTACCTGCCAATCTGCCATCTACCTGTACTAATCACATAAACTGTTCTCTGCTCTATAATTTCTATTTAGCCCCTCAGTTTTCAAAGTTAAAATGGGACAATGATTTGGAGTAGCCACGTTTTTCTAAAACCTTTTTGTTTGTTTGCCGTAGGTCAGTATGGTGGTATTGAAATTCAGTACCATCGAATGTGCCACTAACATCTTCCCATTCATTTATGCATTATCATGTCTACTTTAAAGGGTAATAATGGTATAACTGTGCCTTAATTACCCTCATTTGGTTTTGTTACAGGTCAAGAAAATGCTTCACAAGTAAGCCTGGAGGTGGTTAAAACCTTGCCAAAGCTACAAGAAAGAGATACTTCAAGAGGAAGGTTCGGTAATGCTAGAAATGGAGGTGGAGGTGGATTCTCTCGTGGCGGAGGTGGATTCTCTCGTGGTGGGGGTGGCCCTAGATTTGGTGGTCGCGGCAATAATGGATTTTCAGATAGAAGAAATAACGGCTTTTCTAGTGGCTTTAACAGAGGAAGAGGCCGTGGTTAGCGTGTTAATACAATGGCTGCTGAGTCTTTTGTGCAGAAGCTGCAAAAAATTTTGACGATGAAGAAAATATATCGTAGGCAAACAGGATTTTTCCTACATAAGTGTTTATCCTTCGTTTATTTATTTTCCATTTTTTATATTTCTCCTATTTTAGCTTTTGCGGTCAAATGAATTACCATAATATATAGGTCTAAGATTTTGTAGATTGTAATATGCGAACTTCAATTGCCTTTTTGCCTTGCCTTCTAATGTACTTCAAACTAAAGAAAAGTAATGATTTGAAGCCTAAATTTTTGGCTATATCCCAATTTTGTTATCCCGAGTATTGAGTAATATAATTTCAAGCAACTTGAAGAACAAGTTTCCGCGACGTTGGAACATAGTTTAGCATTGATTTTCACTTCTGAAGTTCGAAGCCAGTTTCACTTTTGCCGTCCTTGGTGGTTGTCTATAGTTTGAACTCCGCTATGTGAATATGTGATCGATTGTGAGATGGTTTGATTTGTGCGATTGTGTGAAGCAATATTACAAACTTAGTTACACTATGGATGTTTTTTAAGTTAAGAACGCATGTTCAATGACTTAACCAAGTAGTCTTGTGAATCAAGATAAAACGAAGTCAAGGCGACAGGATTACGAAGAAGAGAAAGAAAGGTATGTATATTAATGTATTTAAGAAAGGTAAGTATGTATAATGACATTCTAATTATTTGTCAGCTCCAACTTCGAAGGCATGCTACTTTTTATCTTATCTAGTTATTTGTCCCGTTATATCCGTCGTAAACAAGGATTTGCATTGTATTTGGTATTTTGGTTACAGGCTTACTGCATATATATTTTATAGTCCTTGAAAGTGTGCCTATTTCACCACATTTACATATTTTGTTATGAATTTCATTCATTGTTATTCATTATTCATTTCAAAGAAGATTCCTGAACTACTTACAATATTCTTATGTTCGCAACGAGCCGCGGTCAAGGCCAATACAACGATATTAGAAAGATACGAACATGAGACCAAATGTACTTAATTCGGTTATCTTAATAATCAGGTTAAGACTTGCTGCGTTGAACCAACTCCTCGACGGGGTGCAAATAAGGATCGTAAAGCAACCCGACTGAAGAAATCAGTGGCAAGTCCCTCGACTCAGTTATCTGGATTCGGACTCTCTTGGCCGCAACACCATCTTGCCCTAACCAATGAAGCCTCTTATAACCTACAGTAGTCCCACTAACAACTTTCTTTCCATCTATGTAGATCTCATGTTGTTTGATCCTCTGACCAAGTCCAATTGCCTCTTGGATCATTATCACATTGAATTTCAGGGTTTCATTTGGGCTTATTATCTCGATCCACGGATTTTTCGAGTCGGCCTCGGTAGGAGCCCAATAAGTCCATAACGGATCGTCATCGACAACATTTCTTGGCTCGAAATCATTCCCAGTGTTGTCTCCCCTTTGGCTACTAGCTTCCAACAAACAGTCATGTGCCAAATTGTGGGAGAAAATCTTGTTTAGGGCAGTCCTGAACTCTGTTAGTCGTTGGATGTCGATTTCGGAGATGAGACCGGTCGAATTCGGGGGTACATTGAGGAGTAACACGCAGTTTCTTCCAACAGAATTGTAGTAAATCTGAAGTAGTTCACTCAGAGGTTTTGCTGTCTCATTGTTGTGCCAGAACCAACCCGGTCGTATCGAAACATCACATTCCGGTGGTAGCCAGTCTGTCCCTTGAGGATCCCCAGTGTTAAGGTACCTTCAATCAATACATGAAGAATAAACCATAATTGATGTAATAAATAAACACAGAACTTGATCGATTTGACAATAATTTATCAATAGATTAGTCAACTAGTCATTAATCATTAATAAAATAAAATAAATAAACAAATCAAGCAATAATAAGTCTTTCTGAAAACGGGTCACATCTCATCACAAGCTGAAGACGGGGTAAATGTAACTCATTTAAGACGAAATATAACTAGAACAATTTTCTAAGCTACAACAATTTGTTAGGACAAAAAGTCACATTTGTCGTTAAATTGGCGAGTTGGCGATATTAAGCCCGTCATTAGCTTGTGATGTAAAGTGTCCGTCGAGATCGAGTGATCAAGTAATTCAGTGAGTATGTCGATTTAATACAAGATCTTGTGTTCTTGCGCAAGCTTATGCACAACAATTGTACCAAATTTGGTGTTTAAGTGATTAATGTAGTGATTTCTTACCTAAACTTCTCGATTTTTCTCAACCATATGTTACCAAATAATTCTTTTACCCGAAATGTTAGGCGTAATATATGAGTAAATTCTATCATCATATATATTTACTAATATAAATCGAATGGAAATGAGTGGCACAGTATATGATATAATTTTGTGGTAGGATAAAGAAAATACTGTGATATCGTGAACGAGTCAGAGTTCACTTTTTTTTTTTGGGTTTTGACGTGCGCACTATATCGTCAGTTCGTCACACCATTTGAACTAAGTAGTTAACTCTTGTTCTTAGTCGCGGTTCACTTTAGTGTGAGTTGCGTGACGAGCTATAATAGACGTTACAACAAGAGTTGTAATGATTAGTGACTACTTACCCTTCAATGCCTGAACTGCCAATTGATAATGAAGTCCGGTTAATGATAGACCAACATGTATCTCCAGCGAATCCCTTCTCGTTTCCCACCCATCGGATGTCCGGTCCGGCATCGGAAAATATGTTGATTGAACCCTGTAATTCCTTCACCATTGCAAACCAATCCAAAAAGTAGTACGACATGTTTGGTGCATTTGTACCTTTGGCTCCATCGAACCAAATCTCGCTTACATTTCCATACCTACATAACCGGCAACTCGTTCAAACTTTCTCAATTCTATAAATTTACAACAAAAAAATGATTCGGGGTCGACTAATTTTGTTCACTGTACAAATGTGTCAATGTGAGGTAAAACATAGTATTTCCCATGTCTATATCATTTGTTTATATTTTTTATTCTTTGTGACGAATATTTTAACCAAAGGTAAACAAATAATTAGGACAGATGAATATGTAAATCGAGATAGGAGAATCCTTATAAGATTTTAAGAGTATATTGAGTAGCAAATTCGACATTTTACATGATCGATAAAAATGATTAGGAAAGATTATTATTGATGCATGATTATTACCTTTTTAAGAGTTCTTGTAATTGAGCAAGATAATACTCATTATACTCCTTTTCATGACCATATCGACCATCATGCCTATCCCACGGTGAAAGATACAACCCAACATCAACGCCACGGGCCTTCGCCGAGGTCACAAACTCTTGGACAACATCTCCATGCCCATCTTTCCAAGGACTACTAATCACAGAGTGATCAGTGTACTTAGAAGGCCATAAACAAAACCCATCATGATGCTTAGCCGTGAGAATTGTCAAGGATATCCCGGCTTGGACCGCCACGTCTATCCATTGGCTCGTGTTTAGGCCGGTCGGGTTGAATACGGATGGGGTCTCGAGGCCGGTCCCCCACTCGGAGTTTGTAAAGGTATTGACACCAAAATGGAAGAACATGATGATCTCTCTTTGTTGCCATTTTAATTGAGAGTATGTTGGGAGTGGAAGGATTGGTAATGGTGGTGGTGTTGCATCATAAGATAATTGTTTGGTTTTTATGAGTTTTGCATTGCTAAATGAGTGTATGATATTAAGTGTTATCAACAATTGAATCCATACCTTAGCCATATGATGAACTATGGCTTTTTGCACTTATTTGATTTAATATTATAGTTTGTCCCTCCTCTTAATAATGCTTAGTATTTATTTAAAATATAGTGTCATTATATGTGAAATATGATATATTAGTAAGTAATTTAATTGGTTCATTGAGACGATATTATACTAAACTTGCTCAATTTTAAGAATCTTTTTGTAATTAGTTTCTTAACATGTATATTTAGGACATACAATTCTATAAAATCAAGAATTATATGCTAGCAATAACTTGGTTAATATGTTACCATTTGGTTTTTAAGCTATGTTTCTATGGAAGTGTATTTTTTCATTGATCCACGTCAGTTTTGAGGATTACTTCAATTAATAAACTATAAATATATTACTGTAGAAGGATGACAATTTTGAAGTTTTTAGTTAAAATTTACTCCGTACCTTGTAATATCCGTTCGTCCGTGTTGAAATTCTCCGCCTCCACTAAGGGCTTGCTTGGTTCATATGGAAATAGGGGATTAAGTAGTTTAATTCCCTCTTTATGTACGAGTTGAAAACTCTTATGAAGTTTGAAACTCTCCCATCTTTCTTTAAGAAAGCAACAACCACAGAGCTGACGTGTCAGCCTGTGGTTGAAAGTTCATACTTTATAAAAACATTTTTTGTGGACCCCACATTACAGCCCCACGTTCAATAACCTAATTAATAACTTCAGAATTTCAAAATAACACTTGCAAAACTAACCCTTAATTATTATATGACATATCAGAAATGTTGGTAAATTAATTAATTTGATTAATTTACCTTGATGATGACATAAAATAGTGTATAATAATAAAATTAATAAATATAAAAAAATCCATTGATGAAAAATGTTGTAAACTTTTATAGCCAAAAATAAATGCTTCCATATTAAAATGAATGTATAAAATCAGGATAATTTGTATCTAAAATAAATGAAATTAATATGAATTATTTTCTAAAAAAAACTAATTGAGATAGAAAAGTGAAAATAACGGTCTAAGACATTGCGAAAAATACAGATACATACTCCGTATTATATTGTAAAAAAATTGTAAAAAATAGAAGAGCATAAATAAATATTTATTTACTTACAATTTCTAATTCTACTTCTACTTAAAAAAGAGGAAGATATAGAGTTGACAAAAATTGAATCAAAACAACGAAAAGAGGTAAATAATGACATCGAAAAAATTGATGAAAAATAGTTTTTCATAAAAAAAAATACATCAATGGATGACCTTTTTAATGAATCACTTACTAAGAATTACTGAGTAAGCATTTAATATACAATAATATCAATCGCAAATGTTGGAATATCGTCTGCAAAAGACAAAAATTATCAAGAAAATGGATCCATGTTTAATTTCTCATTAAATATATTATTGTGATCCTACAATAGGATGAAATATGTATAAAAGGTTTAAAATAAATGGTCATGGTGACTAGCTAAGTGTTGACAGGTAAGGGAGGGAGGGAGGAAAGGATGGTGCGTGGAGGATAGGAGGCTTTGGATTGAAGGAGTTCTTTTGGAAGGGCAGCTGATGAGCAATCTAGGCTTTAGTTTTATATCCAAGTATCCAACCCGTTGTATGTATATGATTGGGCATTCTGTCTATACAGACTAATTAACCCAGCCCAATGTTAATTTACCCAGCCCATTATTAAATCAGTAAGTCCCATTTAAGATGAATGAATGTATTCGTCTTAATATTAAAACGGATTAAGTATCATCTCATTTGTGTATATAAGAAAACTAATTACTTGACACGTTTTAAACTTCATACGAATATACCTGTCTTAAATGAAAATTTGTGTTCTTTAATTTATCATAATGAGTGTAAGTTAATATGAACTTATAATTATTGTCCCGGGTTGGATTAACAAATCAAATCAGTCCATATGTCACGTTATATAATTCACAACACGGTTAAGGGTCAGAACGGGTTATGACACTTTTTTAAAAAAAATTAGATCATATTTCGGTCAATGTTAAGAAATCTCGGTAACTCCAATATATAATTAGTGGTGTAAAAATATGACTTGATACAAAATTAAATCATATTTTATACCTTTTTTAATGAATAAAAATGTTTAAACAACATACATATGCAATAATAACGGGTTGAGTAGCCCCGGTCAAGTCAGGTGTTAACCCTAAAATAATGGGTCATTTCACGTTCGGGTAAATTGAGTTCTGAGTCAAGATTAATGGGTCTTTAACCCTAAAATATCGGACAAGGTCGGGTTTATGAAGATGGGTTAAGTTTTGACAGGTATAACTATAATATATTCATAAATTGGGTCCATATTATGAAATATGAATTTACCTATATTGAAATGTAAAATAGATGTATGTAGACGACATATTTCAGTCAAAAGTTGTCTTTTTGACCCGTTTTAAGATTTACGAGAATATTCCATCTTAAATTAGAGTTATTGTTTCTTTATAATTAGTTACTACGATCGTTTGGTATTACTATTATATTGTATTGTATACAAAGATATATCTAAGATATTTTAAATTTAAAATTAATTAGTATTAAGTCTTTGTTAAGATGGATGTATCCGTCTTAACATTAAAATTGGTCAAATATGATCCCACTTGTGCATATAAGACAAATATGTTGCTTTTCTATATACATTCTGCTTTTATTTTATTCTAACTACTTGACCCGTCTTAAACTTTAGATTGATAGTGTCATCTTAAAAGATTTTTTTATTATTAATTAGTTAGTACTTACTCCCTCAAATTATAGAAATTGCAACATATACTTTTTTACAAGTGTTATGTATTTAGTCCGTTTCAAGCTTAAGTTTACGAGAGATAGTGTCATCTTAAGCTTAAGACGAGCTTGAGAGAGACTTACTGATATGTGCAATCCATGCACATGTAGGTATATAATTATTATTGTCTCATATAATGGATTATACGGTTCGAGTCAGGAGTTTGGTAAATTCAGTAAGTCATATAAGTTGCGGGTCGGTTATGATAAGCATACGGTTCAAAATGAGTTTATGACGCCATGTTTTTTTTTAAGAAAAACTATATTAAATAAATATTGATATTTTAATCATATTTTAACGAGTACTCGAACTATCAGACATAATAATTAAAATTCTCGACGAATATTCGCCAAACGTTTGGAATTTACGCATGTAATTTATAATTCAAATTTAAAATCTTAAATATAACTTTATGCAAAACTAAATCGTATTCATACAACTTTTATAATAATAATGTTTGAGTTACATACCCGTGCAATTTGCACGGGTTTAAAGCTAGTTTTACAATAAATGAAAAACCAAACAACTTCCAAAAATCACAATTTATGGGATTCTAGAATTCCCATTTGGCTACATTCGTTGTTGTTACTATAATTTCACTACTCATGTCGTCAATACTATTATTTTTATTAATCATGTCGTCATTATTGTTATTTTCACTACTCCCTCATATCATTTAATATTATTAATTTCACTATTTTGGTTGTTTGTTACTATAACTTTCACTACCCCACATCTATTTTTGTTACTTTTACTAATCTATAATAGTCACGCATTAGTCATTTCTAACATATTTACTAAATCAAATGTTGCTACAATTATTTTCACTATTAACAGACTTAATTTTGCTAATTGTTAAGCTTATATATTTTAACTAGTTTTAACTCCTTGCAAAATTGCACAGGAGTGTTTTTATGATAAATGGTAAATATATTATTAACAAAATATACATGATATAATTGGGTGAAATTTATACAATTAGCTAGATATATTTTACGCATAATAATTCTTATAGAAGACGCTTTTACACTAAATTAGTATAACACGACCTTACAATTTTACTTATTGAGAGATTAATTATAAACTGATGGAAAAACGCTACAACAAAAAGTAATAAAAGGTGTACGTATACTATAAAACTGGATACTAATTAAAAATGATTTATACTCCGTATGATGAAACAGGTACAACTATTCTAATATGAAAACATGTAACAAAAAAAAGATACATTGTAAGTCACAATCAATAATATAAATGTATACTAAATTATATAAAGGGGTATGACAAAAATGTCCCTCAATAATTTTATTGTGAGACCGTCTTTCCAAAGTTTCATTGTGAACTACCAATGTATTAAAAAGGGGAATATTAGTCTTTAGCTTATTTTTTTACACTAATTTAGTGTAAAATGATTTTACACACTTTTTCAAGTAACCCAACAATATAAAACTTCTATTTCCCTAATATTAATCAATAAGTTCCTACCAAGTCGTACTCCATATAATATCACGACATCTATTCACATTCATGTATTAATGACGATAATTCAAACAAATCCAATAACATTTTTTTTAAATGATTTAATTTGCTCCTAGACATAGATCTCCCGCATCTTGGCCAAGGTTCAGGCATGAAATATTCACGTCCAAGTCTGGTCTAAATGTTAGTGTTTTTATAGTAAATTTTAATATATATTTGAATTATCGTCGTTCATAGATTTATTTGTTGAAAAATAATTATCATTATTCATTCGTTGTAATTTATATTTGTTGAATTTACTTTTTTTTTATTATTAATTTGTAATCTCTTCAATATTTTTTTTTATTATTGTTAAATCTATTGTGATTTTCATTTAAAATAGTAAAAAATTGATAAAAAAGTATCGGAAAATTCCCACGGTACCCCCCAAGTTTGACATTTTGCCCGAAATGCCCAAATATTTTACCCGAAAAACTTTGAGTGGCCATAACTCGGGTTTATAAACTTGGAAAATGACGATTTTTTTTTCAAGTTGTTTATCTTTCCGAGAAGTACGATTTGAAAAAAAATTTGTCGAGTTCTGAACTCGTGACCAAGAGATATGGCCACTCAAAGTTTGTTCGGTAAAAAAAACTTTGACATACAAAACTCCTAGTCACGAAATCCAAATACGACTTATTTTTTTTCAAATCGTAGCTCTCGGAAAGATGGACGATTTGAAAAAAATCGTCAGTTTTCGAGTTTGTAAACCCGAGTTATGGCCGGCCACCTAAAGATTTTCGGGTAAAAAATTTGGGTATTTCGGGAAAATTGTCAAATTTGGAGGGTACCGTGGGAATTTTCCATAGAAAGTATTCTCACCGTCTTAATTATTTGGGTATATTTTATTATAATATCTAAGTTAAAGTTTAAGAAAGTGACTATGGCGGAGAGAATAAGATTTAAAAGTCAATGATAAAGTTGAGAAAGTAGGAAAAATGTCAACGACGCATAGTTTTTGTTGACGTTTTATAAAACTTCCCAGATATTTTCAATCATTTTTTCGAGTACAGGTTTATTTGGGCATGTATTTAATCACCAAAATGAGTTATATAAGGCAAATAAAATTCATGAAAAAGCCAAAATAAATAATGGAACAAAAATAAATAGTGAAAAAAAATACACATGAAAAGAAGTAGACGTTAAAGTCTATACTTTTACGAAGTAAGAAAGTAATGAAACAAAAACATGTGGGGTCCACCATTACTTCTATTCCTTATATTTGTACATAGGAAAAAAAATGTTGTGATGACGTGGGTTAATGTGGGGCTTTAAAAGTTTGAATTTTAATATATAAGGGATAACAAATATATTACATATTTGCATTAAATCATTGGTTACTTAATTTTATCAAATTTAATTTTTTTATCAATTGTTTATTTAATTGTATTAGACTTATATATTTAAATAAATATTAAATATTAGATTAGAATATCGTTTAAACTCTATTTAAAGTACAAATCTAAATAATTATGAAATATTGTATTTTTGTGAATGATGAACCTTTGACTAATATGAAACATAAGATACTTCGTAACTTATTAGTCCGCCTTTTCGGAAAGGAGACTAACTCGGTTTTCAACTTATACAAAGATTTTACGCATGAGAATTTTTATCATAATCCGAAGTTGATACATGATATTCTGTATTTTACTATTGAAAATGAGGCTATATGATTCCGGTGTCCTTAAACTCGAAATTTCTACCAAATTTATAGCACCACAAGTGCAACTAAAATTCATAATTACAAGTGCGATTAAAGGTTAGTCCTTCTTAAGGCGGTCTTAACTTAAGACCTTGCATAAATCCCAACCTCCTTTTATTTCCGTTTTAATTTATCGGAAAATTCACATAGTACCCTCGAGGTTTGCCATTTTGCACGAAATACCCAAAATTTTGATCTAGAAAACTTTAAGAGGTCATAACTCGTGTTTACGAGATCAGAAAGTGACGATTTTTTTTTTCAAATCGATCGTCTGTCCAAGTACTACGATTTGAAAAAAAAAATTGTCGAGTTCGGAATTCGTAACCAAGAGATATGCTCGCTCAAAGTTTGTTCGGTCAAAAAAACTTTGACATGCAATAACTCCTAGCTACGGGATCCAAATACAATAATTTTTTTTTTCAAATCGTAGTTCTCGGAAAGATGATCGATTTGAAAAAAAAACCGTCACTTTATGATCTCGTAAACACGAGTTATGACCTTTTAAAGTTTTCTAAATCAAAATTTTGGGTATTTCGTGCAAAATGACAAGCCTCGTGCTCTTGAAAGGCTAACACCTAAGAGTTTAGATCCTACATATGGCTCTGATACCAATTGTTGAGTTTATGGATCCGGTACTCAAGAGGGGGAGGGGGTGAATTGAGTACTCTTTTTACAAATTTCGTTGCTTAAGAAACTTAAAATCAAATTATCAGTACTGATTGTAAAATGAACAGTCTGTCGTACTGTTCAATCAACTTGTCTGTAGAGTACGTGACAATTTGCTCAAACAAAACGAAAGCAATTACAAATGTACTAGGGAAATCGTTTGTAGTCTTATGAAAGTAATCGTGATGGATAAACACAATAGACTATAGGTTGAGTCTTTGTGTTTGCGGAAGCGTGCACGATTATAAAAAGCAATAAACGAAATAAAGCAAATTAAAGAGAAACACAACACAAGCGATTTTTAAGTGGTTCGACCTACACTCTTTAGGTCTACGTCCACTATCTCTCTTATTAATGTTTCTTTAATAATCAACCCCGACTACAAAGAAACCCCCACAACCTACTCCGGTTGTGCGACTCGAGTACAAAACCCTTGTACCCCAACACCCCACAACTAACTCTAGTTGTGTCTACTCGAGTGCTAAACTCTTAGCACCCCAAAGCTCTCTCTTTAGATATGAAATATTACAATCAAATGTGTCTCTTTTACAATGTCTTCATATAAGACTAATAGAGACGAAATTGAATTCCTTTAGCAAGAGAATCGAGCAATACAGAACAGAGTTGCAAATTAAACAGTCTGACGAACTGTTTGATATATAGAGAGACACCTTTTCAGAAAATATTTGCAAAATGGATTTAAAAGCTTAAAACACAAAAACCTAATTTTGCAAAAACGTTAAAGCACATGAAAAGGGTAATTATTTATGAATTAATAACCTTGTATTTATAGAAGAAGTGTTGGTAACTAAATCTCCTAAAATAAAGAAAGAAGATAATATATTGAGAAGATAATCCTAGAATATTTTAAGATAATAAAAAGATATTATTTGCCTTATTCTCCAAGCAACAATAATTCCCAAAATCAAAACAAATTTGTTTGTCAATTATCTTCATAAAATAGGGAAGTTAATTTGCTGAAAGATTTCAAAATAACATTGTTTAGAAATATCTTTTCGAAATCATAATCAAAATTTGTTCAAAGAATTATTTCAGGCACGTCCACAAACCAGTTCTCAATTAAACAGTTCAACGGACTGTTCAATTATTGCTCAGTAATATATTTGCTTGTTCCTTTACTTTTACAACACACATGACACTAAACAACGACACACTTCTCTTCAAGCTTCATGTCTTCATTAAATATCCTTTGAACCTATACATACTTAAGAACACACACATTCGTAGCACAAGGAAAACATTTACGAAATACTTGTCATCATCAAAAGAACATATATAAACAATTTCCCCCTTTTTGATGATGGCAAGTCTTTCAAATTAAGTTCCCCCTCAAAATATGATTTCTCTTGAATGACCTTGAATGAAGCTTGAAAGTAATGATCAAGTAGAAGAGAATAACTAATGTCAAGATTTACTTAAATCGCTAACCAACTTGTGCCAATGTAACTAAACACCTTTCATAGACGATAAGATAGTATTAGTCTTGACAAGGTCTAGTAGTAAGCAATTAACAACAAACATATCTATTCTTCCCCCTCTTGACATCATCGAAAAGAGAAATAACATTAAAAGACTAGAATTGTATAAACACAAACAAGATTACTCCAGATTTCAAGTATGTGATACTGACCATAATAAAGTCATCATATTGAATACCACCACAATATGCAAATAAAAAGTTTCAAGTGTCACAAAAAGGTTAGATCAAATGCGGAGTTAGTTTTGTAGGGTTAGAGAGGGTTTTGGTTTATGTGGCTAGGTTTGAATTGACTTCGAATAAGAGTATAGAAAGTACTTGAGATTTCTAAACTTCGTGCATGAAAATTGTAACAAAGGAAAATATGATACATGAATATGGAGTTTTGAAAAACATCAAAAACATAAAAGATTTGGAATGAATAAGGAATAAGTCATTACATAGTGCTCATATTTCTTCTTTTTTTTCGATCTTTTTTTTTT
>JAIUZE010028311.1:0-17129 GCA_022085475.1 Heliosperma pusillum
AAACGTCATCGCATGTCGAATCGGAAAATGTGATTCCGAGAATCTGGCCAGGTTTAGATTAGGAGCCGTTTAATTATCGTTCCTACCAGGAGGAAATTAGTCTACATATACGAAATGAATTGAATCGTGTATGAGTTTAGGGAAATTTCATCATGACCATCTATGATAGATGGGGTAAATCCGACTAGACGGGGTAATTTTATCATGCTTGTATGTTTTATATTTCCGCATTCGCGAGGGTTGTCACAGTTATTTAACCTTTTATTGTTATTGTTTGCTATTAGTTTAGAAATACCAATCTTAAACCCCGAAATTGTTACTTAAGAGACAAACCTAGTTTAACAGATTAGAATACTACCGCCTCCCTGTCGATTCGATACCTTACTTACCGCTGACTATTAGTTAGAAGTGATTTAGGTTTACTTTGATTAAGGTGACGCTACTTTACCCTTATCACTATCAAAAAGACCGAAGAGACGGAAATGGTAGATAATTTCGTCAAGAATCTACGACCCATCTAAAAGGATGCTATCAAATATAAGAACTTTGGCTCTTTTAAGGAACTTATTCGAGTCGGGAGGAAAATTGAAGATGATGTCTGGATCGCTGAGGCCGAAAAGCCTAAAGGGTATCAAGGTGCCTCGTCCTCCAAAGCAAAGGCACCCTCTTCTAGTAATCAGATCCGAGCTATTAGCCTTCTAGGAGGAACTCCTAAAGGGCCACAACGACAAAAGCCTAAGGTGTTCACTGACATCGGGTGTACCTACACCTATGCACTCCAAAGGCTCTCGGCACAGGGGAAGTTGGATCCTATCGGTCCCACCCCAGACCCACCTGTCGAACGACAAGGAAAGTGGTACAAGCCGAACGCTTATTGTGCTTATCACCGAGGAAAGGGGCATGACACGGAGGATTGTTTTCGCCTTAAGCACAAGATCAAAGATAGGATCGAGAATGGTAAAATTCCAATCCCACCGATTAAACCCAACAACATGAACAACCCATTCGGTAATCACACAAATGCCATATTTGTCGAAGACAACATGGATGTATCTCACCTAATCCAGCCTATTTGTCGTCTCACTGGATTCTACGTCGGGATGGTCTACGTAGATTGTTCTAAATATCTCCCACGAGCCAAGAACGAAGTTCAAATCGGGAATTTCGCTATCAACTGCACACCGTACATTCTCCAAAGTGGGAATGAAATTAATGGGATTTGGGATGAAGATGAAGAAGACATCTATCTCGCCGAAGGTGCGATCGTTCCTTTAACTCGGGATGAAATATCGAGAATGAGAAGAGGATCCCGCGAGACTAACCATTTGGCTCTCTCAGCGCACCCTCTCCTCAACGAAAGGACAATTCGTCCTTCTATTTTTGGGAATGTTGTAAGTACTACACCACCCAAAGAGACCACCATAGTCAAAGCACTTGGTGAGGGATCGACCTCAGAGGCTTCCCTTATCAAGCAGCTACAAAAGACTAAGGCAGATGTCTCTATCTGGTAACTTATGTTGAGTTCATTCGAACACCGACAAGCCCTACTTCAAGCACTAATGAACATGACGGTGTCACCTAACACCTATCCGGATGATATGATATCATTCGTTTCCCAAAACCAGCCACGGCTCACTGATGCCGTGACATAATCTGATGAAGACTTTCCCTCCTTCGGGCCCCAAAATTGCCTGGCTATGTACATCACGGTAGAATGTCGTCACAAACTACTCCCAATGACTCTCGTCGATGATGGGTCCGCGGTCAACGTCCTCCCACTAAGGATGGCCCTCATTCTAGGTCTCGAGAAGAACGATTTCATACCCACCACGCAAACGGTCCGAGCATTCGATGGCACTGTGCTTTAACTGACTGGACTCGTCACTTTAAGCATGCGTGTGGGAAAATTTGAAAAGCGAATGAATTTCCAAGTGATAGATGTCGCTGCATCTTCCAACTTGTTGCTCGGTAGGCCTTGGATTCATGCTATAAAGGTCATATCTTCCACCCTACATCGGATGATCAAGATCCCACTCCAAGGCGAGATGATAACTATCGACGCTACTCCAATGATAGTGACGGGAGGGGACATAACCTCGGAAGTTCAAATCGATACCACAGTTTGAACCTTACGGATTCGAGGTCGTGAATGCGATTGAATACGGATTCAAAATGACAAACATGGACTTGTACACTGAAAGCCATACCTGCAAAACGGTTCTCGAAACCGAAAAGTATTTCGGTCTCTCCTTGTACCCTCGAAGGAAGAATGTCCTTGAAATGAAGCCACCCCTCCCCAAAGGAACTATATTCGGGCTAGGGTACGAGCCAACTGGCGAAGACCTCTCAGAGAAAAGGATCTTGACTGAAGGTCGAGACATTAACATGAAGCCATACTTTCTAACTCTAAATGGCCACTTCATAAAAGCTGGTGAAGACGTGTCGTGTTTGGATTTCCCTGAACCAATCTTCGACTCAAAGGCCAACAAATGGGTCCCTGGAATCGAGATATTCCAAGACTGCAATTACATTCCTAACGATGTCATGACTTTAGCCACGGTAAAGAAGGAGACCACCCCAATCGAAGATGGGAAAGCTATGTGTCTCCTCTTCGTAGAAGAAAAGAAACCAAGGGTGTCAAACGAAGATTTGATAACCACGATCATGAGAAGCGACCGTTTCAATCCATCTACCCTCATCGCGGATGTAGATCCTCAGAGAACTACATCTGGATGGAGGAAAACAATCAAATGGACTGACAACAAGGGACTATTCTTCAATATGACTACAGAGGAAGGAGAGCTATTCAAGCCAGAGGATGATTCTGGATCTGCGTCTGAGTCTGAGTCTGAGTCCGAATCTGATGTGAGTGTTAATGCTAGGTCTAGGGCAATAGGTGTCGAAGATAGCCCTTCCCCAGTCTTTCCTTTTCCTATATCTCATGCTAGTATTCCGGGGCCTGTCCCGAATACCACTCATATCCCCGCTGACCTCTAATTAGTTGGCCCAAAAGTAAGCGCATTTCGCGTAGTTCCAAATTAATAACAAGATGAACCAGTTTGCTTACGACTTGTCTTATTTACTTTGCAATAAAAAATTTGAAAACGATTGTTTTATTAATGACATTGAGAATGAGGTCGAAGACAAACAGATAGAAGAAGAAGATGAGGAGGAGGAGTTTGAACCACCTCCTCCCCAGTTAGTTAAAGGGTTGGAAGAATACGACCAAAGAAGTTCGACCATCGAAGATACCGAAACCATCAATGTGGGAACCACCCTAGAGCCACAAGAGCTTAAGATAGGAACAACCTTAGATCCCGCGGAAAGAAAGGGGTTCATAAACTTGTTGAATGAGTTCAGTGATGTGTTCACATGGTCCTACAAAGATATGTCGGGTGTTGATCGAGAAATCGCTAAGCACAAAATTCCGATCAAACCGGGTTTCAAACCAGTGAATCAAAAGCTACGTAGAATGCGTACCGAATGGTCTTGAAAGGTCAAAGACAAATTTGATAAAAACAGCTCAAAGCCGGGTTCATTAAAGTGTCAGAATACTCACAGTGGGTAGCTAACATAGTTCCAGTTCCGAAGAAAGATGGTAAAGTTCGTGTTTGCGTGGACTTTCGTGACCTAAACAAAGCCAGTCTGAAGGACGACTTCCCATTACCTCACATTGATATCTTGATTGACAACACCGCGAATCATGCACTACTATCCTTTATGGATGGTTATGCCGGTTACAATCAGATAAAGATGGTCGAAGAAGATATGCACAAAACTGCTTTTGTGACACTGCTTTTGTGACACAGTGGGGTACCTATTGCTACACAGTCATGCCATTCGGGTTGATAAACGTTGGAGCTACATACCAAAGAACAGCAACGATGTTTCTACATGACATGATCCACAAAGAAGTGGAAGTATATGTCGAAGACATGATCATGAAATCAAAGGAACGCACCGGCCACCTCAGTGCCTTGCAAAAATTCTTTGAAAGGTTGCGGAACTGCAATATGAGATTGAATCCACAGAAGTGCGCATTCGGGGTCACCTCTGGCAAGATTTTGGGTCACATCGTTAGGCATTAGGGCATCAAAGTCAACCCAACAAAGCTTAAAGCCATTAAGGAAATGGCCCATCCCACAACCGAAAAAGATATCTGAGGCTTCCTAGGTCGAATACAATACATAAGCCGATTCATCGGAAAATTAACGATGATATACGAACCAATCTTTAAGAAGCTCAAGGTCGGAGAACATGTAGCTTGGGACGGAGAATGTCAAGATGCCTTCGACAGGATAAGAGAGGTGTTATCCTCTCCCCCAGTCCTTAGTCCAGCAGTAGCCGGATTGCCATTGTCGTTGTATCTAACATTCACAGATACCGCGATGGGGGCAATGTTGGCCCAAACTGTAGACAAAGAGGAAATAGCAATTTACTCATCAGTAAAAACTTCTTAGAATATGTGTCGAAGTACACTCCAGTTGAAAAGACATGCCTAGCCTTGGTATGGGCAACGAAGAACTTAAGACACTACATGCTCAGTCATAGTGTAAGTGTATACTCCAAAATGGATCCAGTCATGTACCTGTTTGAAAACCCAGTGCTGAACGGCAGAATAACGAGATGGACTCTCATGCTATCTGAGTTTGATCTTAAATATGTACCACTGAAGGCAATAAAAGGAAGGGATGTCGTTGACTTCTTAGTCGATAACCCAATCGAAGAATCAGAAGCTATCGACACATGGTCGTTCCTAGACGAAGATGTGGTACAAATCGAAGATTACATATGGGATTTGTATTTTGATGGAGCATCAAATTGCATGGGATACGGGATAGGTGTTCTTCTCATTTCACCAAATGGAGAACATGTGCTTGTGTCAGTCAAATTAGACTTCACCGTCACAAACAACGCCGCAGAATACGAGGCGTGCCTTCTGGGTCTACAAAGTGCCAAGGAATTAGGCATAAGAAGTTGATAGTACACGGGGATTCGTCGTTGGTCATCAACCAAGTCACAGGGTCCTGTAAAATCAAGAGTGTCAGTTTGGCACCATATCAAGCCAAGATAGAAGAGCTAGAAAAGCTTTTCGACGACATACAATATGTTCACCTCCCAAGAAAGGAAAATCAATTCGCTGACACCTTGTCAAAATTGGTAGCATTGATAAACATCCCTGATCACATGAATAGTATGCCCCTATGCGTCGAGCGAAGATCCGCGCCAACTTAAATTAATTCGATCGACGATACTGAGGGAAGTGAGACCGACCCCTGGTATACGTCAATTCTTAAATTCAAAGACACAGGAGAATGCCCCGCAGACCTTGATACACGCGGAAAATGCGCACTACAAATGTTGTCAGCTCAATTCGTTAAGAGTAACGATGGGCAATTATACAAGAAGACTGCACAAGGTGTCTTGTTGTTGTGTATCGACAGGACAAAAGCCGAAAACGTTATGGAAGAAGTCCATGACGGGGAGTGTAGGCCACACATGAACGCCCACATGCTAGTTCGGAAAATCATGAGACTCGGTTATTATTGGACGACGATGGAAACAATTTGTCGAAAATAATTCCGACATTGCCACAATTGCCAGATATTCTCAAATGTGCAGCACATGCCACCTTCCTTTCTTTACACCATGACGTCACCCTGGCCTTTCTCAACCTGGGGAATCGACATCATTCGAAAAGTAACTCCTTCTGGAATGGAAGGGCATTGCTTAATCTTAGTTGTGATTGACTACTTCACGAAGTGGGTAGAGGTCGATTCCTACAAAGCTCTAACTGCGAAGCAAGTACCCAAATTCATTCAAAACGACATCATTTGTAGATATGGGTACCACATGAACTGATCAGTGATTACAGAACCCACTTCCAGGCTGAAACTGCCGAATTGTTTGAAAAATACAAAATAAAACAACACAAGTCATCACCTTACCGACCTCAGACTAATGGTACGGTAGAAGCTGCCAACAAAACAATCACAGTTATTCTCAAAAATATAATTGAGAAATACCGTGAGTGGCCGGATAAGATACCTTTCGCATTATGGGGGTATAGGACTTCAATCAGGACTGCAACAGGTGCAACCCCGTATTATTTAGCATATGGGATGGAGGCAGTCCATCCAGTTGAGTTAGAAGTGCCATTTTTGAGAGTACTACTTGAGAACCAAGTCCATGAAGTCGACTAGGTTCAAGCAAGATATGATTCTCTAATAATGCTCGATGAACGACGTCTGAATCCAATAAATAAAGTTCAGCTCTATCAGAAAAGGATAGAGCGATCATTTAATAAAAAGGTGAAACCGCGAGGGATCAAAGAAGACGATCTCGTGTTAAAATCTGTCCAAGCACTACTCCCGGTAGACCCGAGGGGAAAGTTCAAACCAAACTGGGCAGGCCCGTATTTGGTGAAGAAAATCCTAACAGGAGGCACAGTACGACTTACTGATCTGGATGGGAACGATTTCTCCAACCCAACGAATTTGGACCAGTTGAAGAAATATTATCCTTTGGGACCTCATTCTCAAATGTTATGAAATAAATTTTGAATTGCATTGTACTAAGAATAAATTTTGAGTCTGGCATTTGTTGGCAGTGCATGAAATGTTTGTAAGAACTACGATCATGGTTTGCTTCTGTTGAAAAGCAGATACATAGGAAACTCTTGACAAGAGTACAACCGACACATTGTAACAAAATGAAATTTTTGATGCAGAAACTGGAGATTTGTAATAAATAATAATTATTTTATTCCAAATAAATCTTGGGCGATGCCCATTACACACAAACTAAAGGAAAGCAAATAAAAACATAGTAGTAATAATAGATAATATAACCTGAACTACTGCCTATCCTTAGCTGGGCCACGTGTCCCATCACTTCGAGACGATGTCTCACCCATCATCATCCTCGCCCGTTTCTTTGGGGGACCACACTGTCTTCCCGCGGGCCCAATCTGTCTATCACGCTAGGCCGAGGGCCAAGCCTTTCTACAAGTTTCGGGCCACCACCACTCATGGAGCCCAGTCGTTCCCACACGTTAGGAGCTTTGGATTTAGCCCTAGGATTCGCGTCAGGTCTAGGCTCGGTCTCAGAACTTGGAGTCAATCCACTGAAGTATGCTCGATTTTCTAAACCCCTGTCATGATGTTCTCAATCGATAACGTCATCTTGCTGGAACCTCCTCCTAGTAGCAGAGTCTGTTTCAGTAGTCCATTTGTGGTATGAAGGGGAAACCCATGTGGATTCACGAGGCTTAGGTACACACCATATGATCCTGCAATGCCAAGCATGGATCTATGAATGGCATCGTGAAAAGGAAATAATAGCCAAAGAATCTCGCGCAGCCTCCGTAATAGGAACCACTTGTCGGCGCCCAAACTGTCGAAGTATCCGATCCCGGTAGATGTGAACAGAATAGTCCAAACCCAACAGGGTGATGGATCTGGCACGATCAGTGTCAGAAAGCCCATTAAACAAATCCAGGTGAAGCCACGGTAAAGGCCAACGGACATGGGAACCTACTCCCGTAGTCAACACTTCCCGCCAATATGATGATTTCTAGCCAGAGACATAGCATCTTTGACGATTAGTAAGCTGCCTGAGGCGGTATTTCTCAGGGTTGAAGTGCGGGGCAATCAACCCAAGTCTCTCTGTAAGCCAGACCTGTTGAAAAAAAAAATTGAACATGAGCCCACTGAAAAGAAAGAAGGCGGTGGCAAAAAAAAACAAATAAACACACTGAAAAGAAATTAAAGGCGGTGGTAAAAAATGTTAAAACCCGCTGAAAATAATGAAGGCGGAGATGGAAAAAAAGAAAGAAGAAGAAGGTGGTCTTACAGATGCTCGATCGAGTTTCACCATACTCGATCGAGTACTTCTTAGAAAAAGAGATTAATTACAATTCCGTATCCAATTACGGTCCGTCTTAAGGACACACGACCAAGTTTTTGTAATACTCGATCGAGTTTCTACGTACTCGATCAAGTATTATCAGACTCGATCGATTTTTCCACGTTGGGTTGTTCTCGTACCCTATCAACGAAAGTAGACAGCAATGATGAAAGAGCACATACATGTAGAAGCCGGGATGACTCCGCAAAAGAAATATTTGGGTCAGCCTTTCGAGCATCCAACCCCTGTATAGTTTCTGCTAGGATAATCCAAGCAGGATTAGCGTGATTTTCCATTTGTTCAAAAATTCGAATGAGTCTCGCCTGGTCGCGATAAGATGGAATCTTTCCTAAACCCTCAAAACAATACAAGTGCAAAAGAAGGAGACTATATGCACGTCGTCGGTACACGGTAGGAGTGTCCGGATCATGAGCACGTTAAAATCGATGCACTAGGACAATTGGGTTCACTCGTCTTCCCTCAACTATGACATGGGACTCCTCATGGGATAACCCTAGATAATCGCGGTACTTCCTACCCCAATCAAGAACAAAGTCAGGTATTCCAGGCTCTTGAGTGATCTTTCATCCTCCCAAGACAAAGAATTCTTCAGGAAGGCGGCAGATTTCCCCCTCTGGAAAGGCAAAAACATGGTGAATAAGATCCCGCATTCTCAAGCATTCATCTAGAAAAACATATTGAACCATAACCCGCCGTAGGGAGTCTATTTGGTGAATCCTTGCATCAGTCAAAGCTTGGATATCTACCCCTTTGAAATCGATAGCCCACCCCTTCATTATTTCAAACAAGGAATTCATGCTTGAAGCTAGGCTCAGAAGGATGATTTGTTCTTCTTGAGAAAAGTGTTTCCAAGTTATGACTTTTCCTCATTGACAATCCCTCTTTACATAGGAAGCATGAAGAAGATCCTTTCTTATTTTCAGGTTTAGGAAATCCCACTTTGATGTGGAAACCACCTTATAAGGATTAAGAAATTAGAAAATAGGAAGGAAATTGTTCAACAGATGAATTTCGGTCGTATGAAACCGTCACCCATCTCGGATCACGCGCCAGATGCCAGTTTTACAATTTCTTTCCTCAGCAAATGAATTTTCGAATTAAATTCCCGTACATACTTACGGATTTTATTTTCTTTTTGTTTGAAGGTAGCGGGCTAAACCCATGTTGATTATGGGTCGGGTCGCATTAGAAAATGGAGAATCGTGTCCACCCATTCCAGTCTTGCCAAAATTCCAAAAAGTTTCAACATTCCAAAATTTTCAACATCATTTTCAACATCGTCAACGTTGACAAGTTTCGAATACTTACGCTCGGTCGATGACCCACTTCAAATCAATACGGATCGATGATCCACTTTCAAACCTTATCTCGGCCGATGCCTCTTTCAACTTTCAAATCTCAAAATATTGCTACGTGAATTATGTGCTATATGAACTGTAATCAAACTTGCAGAATATGCTCCAACTGGGGGCTATGTAGCCGTCGGCTCCAGAGCTCACTATGAAATAGACAGTATGATATCCACCCAACAAAGAAATATACAGCAGAATGCTAGCTCGAACGAGCATTGATTCGATGAATCTTTCTCTCGATGGGACACCGGAATTGACAACATTCCTTCAAGCACAATGCAAGTCTTGTCTTTATTCCACGGAATAACAAGATATCAATTGGGACCGGAGCAGCAGAAAGCAACAAGCCAATGAGCTCGAACTACGATACGGGTTTGATTCCGTCAGAAACGGATACTTAGGCGCCTAAGGATAAGGGTCAACCCCCCCCCCCCCCTTCTTATGATGAAAACAACGATATTGTGAGTCGATGACCAGAATCGCAAAAGTGAATGAGGCGTCCAGAATCGTGCTTCAGGTATGTCTCCTTGTCTTATGGCTGGCGAGCTTTCATACGCAAGCCTAATGGAGTCTAAAGGACCCGCGGAATCCTCAGGTCAGTGGACTTGGGGTATACTTTGACTTTTGCCTTGTCCAAGCCTCAGTCAAAGTGGGGGCTCTGTAGATACCTGTATCCGTCGATACAGGCATTTCTAGAAATCTCGTTAAACATCCGATGATGATAGGACAACATATATTTCGTATATGACCTTGTCATTATTTGAGTTCGATTTACGATGTAAAACGAGCGTCGTCGACAATTCATATTTTAGATGAAATTTAAAATGAATTTCCGATTCAAAAAGATTCATTTTTAACCCGTTTTAGAAACCGAGTCTTTCTTTATTTTATTGAAAATGAAATAAGCATTTATTTTAACCCAACTTGGAAAAGTCGATTTTGATTTAATTGAATGTTATCGTCTCATTTTGGCTTTAAAACGATGTTTAAAACGCTAGTTTGCGACGGTCTTTTTAAGATCATTTTGAAAGCGATTTGAGCCCGATTTTCAATCTAATTTCGACCCAATTTCCACCTTTCCTAGCCCACTCATCAAACCTCACTATAGACCCTTTTAAGCCCCATTTTCGAGCCAAGACAAGCCCATTTTCGAACTCCCAAAACAGCCACCATTCCCCTTACCCACGGTTCAAGCTACACCCACAAACCAAGCCCAAAACCTTTATCATATTTCTATGTATGACTCATGGTCGACCGTAACAGGAGGCTAAGCAGATTTTTACTTGGTCATTTCATACTGTGCTTGTATCTGCAGGATTTGAGTTGAAGAAAATATCCAACCTTTATCAAGTTTTGTTATTTCTCAAGGGCACTCGAGGAGTTATAACTGAAATGCAGGGCCATGCTCGAATAATGATTCGTTTATCAGTTAAGTTACTCTCTAGTCGGGAAAACCACTCTTGATACTGATCACTTGTAAAATACGACCTTTGTGAATACGGACTTTGCAAATTGTTTTACATTGAGTGGGAGAAATTTTGGATATGAGAATCGGTTATCGCACATACACTTGTAAGGACAAGTGGGAGATTTTTGGAGCTAGTGTCCTCCACAGTGAGTGTGATAACATGTATAAATCTCTTAAAGGTTCACAGGGTATACTTAGTATTCTTATCAGTTGATTAACGTTTATCGATAACGATTGGCTTGCTAGAAGTTTGACGTTATTGTCATTTTAATGGCGGTGATCAACTGGTCCCTAAAAGTCACACCTAAAGAATGTGTTTGAGAGATATGATTATATGAAAAATATGATCATATTGATGCCTTATATGACTAAAAGGTTAGTCGATGTATATGACTAAAAGGTTAGTCAATGTAATGATGATACGATTATTTAATACGATTAAATAATACTGGCTGAGACGAATTAAATATTAATTCGTAATTGAATATAAAATGTTATATCTAATTAATGTATATAATGTAATTATTTAGTACGATTAAATAATGTTAGCTTAAACGAATTAAATGTTAATTCGTAATTAAATATAAACTGTTATATTTAATTAACAAATTATAAATATACGATGTTTATAATTGACGTATATATTATAATATTACATACACATATTATACATTAAATAAATAAAAGAAGGAAGAATCCTATCTTGACTCCAATTCCTAATACAAGTAGAAGAAAAAGAGGGAAGACTCCTCCCTCTACTAGACTTCTATTTGGACGTGTAAAAGGAGAGAGGAGGAGAGGTCTATATAAACTCTTCTTCTCTACATAATTCATCATTCAATTCTTGACACAAAAATTATCAGTAATTTTTGTATTCTTTCTAGCACAAGAAAAGGCATATCTCAGAGCATCTTGGGTGCAACAATTAGGAGAATATCGATTTCGATATTTGTTCTTAGGCCATATTGCTAGGACCAGAAGGTTAATTCTAATCTTTATGCTTTTCATTTATGACTCGTATTTCATATATTATAATTTCGTTATAATCCTTAAAATTCATGTATGAAATATACCGATATTTCCCAAACACAAGCCCATTTTCGAGCTCCGATAACAGCCATCATTCCCCTTACCCACGGTTCAAGCTACACCCACAAACCAAACCCAAAACCTATCCAAATCGACTACCCATCAACCCAAACCCAACTACACACCTACCTACCCATACTACCTACCTTACCCATCAGGAAAACCCCCTCACAAACCCTAACCTAATCGAAACAGGTTGCACAAATAGTCCACACACAAACACTCTTCCTCACACTCAAACCCTAAGCAAACACTTCTAAGCTCTCTATATAAACCCACCACCACCTTCATTAAACAAGCTTAGCACTCATACACAATCTACACAGAAGAAACACACGAAAACCTAAAGCAAAACCCTAACAAAACAACATAAAACATAGCAGCCTCCACTCTGTTTTCAGATTACAGCCGCCACTTCAAACCTGTTTTTCTCCCAATTCTGATCGTCGTTTGAGCCGAGTGATATCAGTATTGATAACTAATCCGAGTATAGTTTTCAAAACATCTTTCGGATCCAGAAAATGTCAAGTAACGAAGATTTTATAGGTGTTTGAAAAACGTAGCCCAAGTCTGCCATTTACAAAGAAACGAGTTTCATTGCAATTTCGTCGACGACGGCCCCTCAGTTATTACTTACCATCGATTACGACTCAAGACAAGCGGTCAACGATATATGTAAGTTGAGGGTGCAAACACACCTCCTTTCCTTTTTTAATTTCGGTCTTTATTTATCATATCCATCGTTTATTATTATTTATCGTAAATGTTCGTTTGTTTGTCATTAACTCGTCGTCTTTGTATTTAATCCATTGAATCGTGTATTATATGTCATGCTACTGTTTTAACCAACCAAATTCATTAGTATATGATATGTCTTCGTTCTAATTAGCGTAGTTCGTCAATATAGGTTATATCGATATTGTCAACCTTTGTTGCTTTGTTTTGTATCAAATAGATTTAACTTTGAATATGTTGCGAACAAGTGGGAAATTGTTGGAGTAAGTGTCCTCAACAATAGTGCGATCACTTAATTAAATCTCATTAACGAGAATACAAATGGATGATTAACATTATAGTCAACTGGTCCACATTTATCGTTAACGATTGGCTTACTAGAGTTTGACGTTACTGTCGTATGACGGTGGTGATCAGTTGATCCCTTGAGGTCACACCGAAAGGACGATTCCCAAATCATAAAATTAATTAATTGTATAACGATACAGATTAATTAATCCCTAAGATTGATTAAGTTCAGTCTGTATATGAGAATTACATCTTATTATAATATGATTAAATGAGATACATGTCGGTAATTAAATTTTATATTACCAAAGTTGTATAATGTTTATGAAACATTAGAGATAAGAGTGATTGGTTAAATATAATTACAATAAGTTGTAGATTATATATTAATTATGTATGAGATAAACCATTTTACATACATGTAATTATAGATTGTTACTTAAAATGTTAAGTATAATTTATTTGTTATAAGATTGTATTTAAATGTTAAATATAATTTTATAAGCAAGATTACATGTAATTTGTCACATGTCACACACATGACAAATGACAAAATGTGAAAGTTAAAATGGATCCCATTTTACCTCACCATAACCGGGTTTAGGATGGTTGGGATTAGGGTGATTATAGTCTTGTTTAAATGCTAAGACAATACATTAATACTCTAATTAGCCTAAAGCCACCTAGTGACATGGGTAAGGGAAAAAGCAAGCATGCTTGTCCCCTTCACCATGCCCCATGTCCGACGGCTCCCTAGGTGAGCAAGAGAGAATAAGTTCTCATCTTTTACTCACATAATCACTCATGTGTTTTGAACACTACAACTTATCTCACTAGAATAATAGAATCAATCAAGTTGTTTTATTATTAAGATCTCATATACAAACATACTTGAAAGATTACTAGTAGTAATAATATGTATTAAGGGAACCTCTTATCTTGTCTATTAATACAAGGTAGAAGGTGTTTGTGGGATAGTCTAGGAGCATCCAAAAGGAGTGCTTCTACACTTGGAGCTTAGGAAGTTCATCCCTAGATTGAATAGCTCAAGAACAAGGATAGGAAGGAGTCCTATCCTTGTGCCCTTACACGTCCTAAGCAATGTGAGGAAATCGATTTTCTTCTCTTATTGTTTCTTTTTGTTTGCATGTAACTAGATCTTGAAACTAATTAAAAAGTTAATTAATATATTTCATAAGAAATGTCTTATGAGTAGGTATATGAACCTAACGAGTATGTGGTCTTCAAGCCACTTAAAAAAAACAACATCAATTTGTACAATTGAATTTATAAGATTTTTGTCCAACCTCGAGTAATGTGCAATTTTATTGTTTAGATTTTCAAATGTCAATCATACCCAGTTTTAGTATAAGTATTACGTGTAATAAAATGCATATGCAATACTTGAAAAGGTATGAGCACATTACTGTTTGTGTATGTAAAATTCAAGCTTGATAAGGAAATCGGTATATAAAGAACCTGTACGACCTCAATTTTACATCAAAATAATTTTGTTCATACTTTTAAGCACTTGTTGATCATATATGTCTTAACATCTCATGTCATATTTTGATACTAGTTCGCCATGCATTATAATGCTCCATATTTTGAGTTGGATATCCCTTAATATGTGTAATTGTACACTTAATTGCCAAACTTATTGGATGCTAAAATTATGATTAGCAATTTAATATCATATGTGCTCAAAATATTTTATTTTCATCTGATCAACTATATGATTTGACATAGCCATATAGATATGACACATATAGTGTCTCATGTAGATTGGCAAGAATGATCATATATAAAAAATCGTTTTGAGAAAATAGGACAATATTATTCCTTTTGAGTAATCATTGCAATTTAAATGTGCGATTTAAATGTGTTAACCATTACTCCAAATGCCGAGTAATTTTAAGACTTAAGAAATGGGAGTATTGGAACAATAAATCAGATTACTCCATAAATAAATGTGTTTCATATTAAATTTGTAGGACACAGACTTATATTATAGTGATACAAGATCGACTTTCACTAAATTTAATTTAGGGTCGTTAAGATATGATCACACGAGACCGTCTCACATTAATAGATAGGTGCCCGTCTCAATTAAATATATACGAGACTATCTTGAATTAAGTAAATAGGAGGATGCTCAAATTAAATAGAGAGAAGATCGTCTTAACTCTTAACTTATAATAACATTTGACTATTTCGTATTGAATAGATAGAAGATCGTCTCACATTAAAAGGATATGAGACCTTCTCACATTAATTAGAAAGGAGCTCGTCTCAATTAAATAGATATGAGATCGTCTCTAATTAATTAGATTGGAGACCGTCTCAAATTAATTAGATAGAAACCGTCTCACATTAAAAATGATATGAGATATCATCTCACATTAATGTGATTGAAGATTATCTTAAATTATGATGACATAAGACCATCTCACATAGAAAGGATATTGCATCATATTATATAGATAGGAAATTATCTCGCACTTATTTGATAGGAGACTATCATTTTATATTATTGGTCACCAAATGGAGTAACAATACAAATATGTCAAATTTTCGAGTATATTTACAAAGAGGTAAGTAATAAGATTACATAGACTAATTTCATAGTAACTTAACTTGTTATTGATTATTTTCTCACTATATCGAAATATTTAAGGGATTAACATATATTTCCTTGATTATAAAGATACAAGAATAAATAAAATACAAGGAAATATACAAATATTCGTATGAGAAAAAAACGTAAGCAAGGAAATTAAATTATATTCAGGTGAGAATAATATGATAAGTTTGTATCTCTAACCGCTAGTGTAACACCCGGAAATGTACCCAATTTTTCTAATGAAAATATTTTACGGATACCTTTCAGCAAATTTAAGTTTTAATTTAGAATTTTATGTTCCGAGTCGAATTTAGAATTTCCGAGTTCGTATTTGGAATTTCCAAGAGATTCCATGAGAATCCCGTCTTAAGGCGACTTTGACTTTTCTTGACTTTTAAGTCGTCTTTGACTTTTCGTGACTTTTGAGTCGTCTTTGACTTTTCTTGACTTTTAAGTCGTCTTTGACTTTTCGTGACTTTTGAGTCGTCTTTGACTTTTCTTGACTTTTAAGTCGTCTTTGACTTTTCTTGACTTTTGAGCCGTCTTTGACTTTTGTTGACTTTTTCCCAAAAATATCTCATACTCCCTTAATCTATTTCATTCAACACAAACACAATCACCTTACTTCTTCCTTAAGCAAAAATCCAAACCCTTGCCTCCATAAACTTTCCGATCTTGAAATCATCGTAGCTCATTCGTTCTTTGCCTAAATTCACGTAAGTTCGTCTCATTCTTCCCCTCTTACCTTCCTCTATCCGTATTGGAAATAAAATTACCGTCTTTCTCAGGTGAAATATATCAATTTTCTATTTACTAATTGTCAGTTTTTTAAATTGAGATTTGTTACTCGAAGTTTCGTGATTATGGATTATTCTTGTAAGAATTCTGATGATTGAAAATGATGAGTTGCAAATTGGGTAAATTGCAATCTCTTGAGGATTTGGTTTATCAGTAGAGTTAGTACTATCGAGTTCTTGTAGATCTTCGTGCCGATTTCATCGTGATCTTCCTATTCCTAGGAGTCCGATTTGTTTTGTTTTTGCGTGTTTTGTATACATTTTCATTCACTGAATTGTGTTTGTGATGCTCGAGTCGCTCTATGTACGTGTAATGTGTTCTTGTTTTGATGTTATCTTTGAGAAAACCTTCGAATTTACATATTGTATTTCTAAACTAACTTTTCAAAGAAGTCCAAAGATGGATTTTGTACCCTCTTTTTGGAGAAAACGGATTTCTTTTGCTTTTTTATTTGGATTTTGCGTTTGGTTGGATGTTTGCACTTGTTATTGGAGACGTCTGATAACTAGTCCTGCACTTACTAACGTTGTTTTGAATTTCGATTTCACTATTTCGACTTTAATTTGATTTGGATAAATTGAGTTCTTGTTCGCGACGGGCACTCTTGAGATCCGTAAGTAAGTTTCGCTCTTATGAAAAACTTCCTTAAACCGTTTTCTAGATGAACCTCGTTTCATAAATATTTTCCCTTATAAAAGTTTTCGTATTAATTTTGAAAACTGATTTTTATCCTTGATACTTTAGTTTTCTATTCGCAAGTTTCGAGGACGAAACTTTTTAAAAGGAGGGGTGATTGTAACACCCGGAAATGTACCCTATTTTTCTAGTAGAAATATTTTACGAAATC
>JAIUZE010028312.1:0-14272 GCA_022085475.1 Heliosperma pusillum
CACAGCCCCTAAACCGCCCCCCTAAACAGCCCCAAAGCCGGTTCCCACAACAACAAACACAAATTATTTCCAACATGTTTTAATTAATCAACAACCATTTTAACATCCAATTCAACCATCATGCATATTAAAATCATGATTATGAAGAAATCATAAATATATGTCAAGAACACCAACATGTTTATAAATTCATACCACATGATACAAACGATTACTTATCATGTTACTAATTAAAAACCGTAAATCATAAACACTAACTAAAGTATGTAACATTGATTCGTCGAGTAACTCGGAATCGTTACCTTAGCTAGCACAAAATCAAGTAGCACCAAAATATAAGAACTAAGAACTAAGAACCCCGTCTTCTAGTCTTCTCCTAAAATATACGAGTCACCAAACTCGTCTTCAACATCTTCCCCTATAAGAAATGACAAGAAAACATTATTAGAACTTAAACTTGATTTTACATAATTAAATGTTGAAAACGATTTTGTCGGATTTGAAATAAAACCGTACTTGAAGATGGAGAGCGAAGAGGAGGTTCTAGAAATATAAGTTAGGACGGATTTAATTAAGAAATTAAGGTTTTATGATGATTTTGCTCAAGAACGACGAAGAACGGATGAAGAACGCTCAAGAACAAATGAAGAACGATGAAGAACGATTAATTTGATCTTAATTTGATTTATTGTAAAATTAAAAGTTGTTAGTGAGTATGTGGTGAGTGAGGGCCGTGTAAATATAGAGGAATTAGGAAGTCGGATTTTGAAATTGTTGTTACGGAATTGACTCTCGTTTAATAATTATATTACGGTAATCGATTAAATATAATTAGCGATTAAGTTAATTGAACTAAATATCAAGATATTATGTTATTATAATGAAAAGAAAGGAAAATATCAAGGTGAAAGAGAGGACAAAGGAGACGTGTGAAATGGTGAGAAATCGGGTCTTGTTTTTAAGCGATTTGCGGAGTTTAAATTGACAGACCGATAAAGTTACAAATATCTTAGATATTTTTATTAGTTTAATCATATTAATTAAAAGATCTAATATGAGTGGAAAAAAAGTGACATGGCGCGTGTGACTCATGTCAAAGTCGGGTTTCGGGACTTAAGTTGACCCGGGAATAGTTAAATGACGTTCGGTTAAAACCGTAAAAGTTATTCTTTAAATTCAGAATAAATTCAAAATAATTATATTAAATTACGATAAATTCCGATAAATCTTAATAAAAATAAATTAAATTTATTATTTTTCAAATATAATTTCGGTCTTTAAAATTACGAGGCGAGTCGGGAAAAGTCAACGAAAGTCAAAGTCGACTTAAAAGTCAAGAAAAGTCAAAGATGACTTAAAAGTCAAGAAAAGTTTATGACGACTTAAAAGTCAAGAAAATTCAATGACGACTTTAAAAAGTCAAGAAAAGTCAAAGACGACTTAAAAGTCAAGAAAAGTCAAAGATGACTAAAAACGGGATTTTCATGAAATCTCTCAGAAATTCCAAATACGAACGCGGAATTTCAAAATACGACTCGGAACAAAAATTTCTATTTTAAAACCTTAAGTCTACTGAAAAGTGTTAGTAAATATTTTTACTAGAAAAATTGGGTACTTTTCGGGTTGTTACACTGCTAATCTGATTTTGTTTAGTTTCATTAATTCTTTTCTTTCTTTCGATGAATCTTTCAAACATATTTTCGACATAGATCCCATATTCGTTGTAATCAATTGTAATATTTCTTTTATAGTTCTATTTAATCATTGTATGATTTAATTACTTGTGATATCACATGCAATCAATCCTAAATCCCAATTTAACATAATTAATTGCTAAATTACTTGTCAACCGACATAGTCTAAGTTCACATGTTAGGATTAAAACGTGGATGTTGCATAGCATGCATACAACTGACAACACATAGATAACAAAAGAGTTTCCCTAATCACTAGTAGAGGTCGCTATCGAGGCGGGCGGGATTAGGTGTTTGATCAAAAGAACTTTCTAATACATACCTTCACCACTTAATCCAGATCTCTATGAACATCCATGTGCATTGATATCCACGAGAGTCATTCTACACATATAATACTAAGGGTAACGAGCTCTTAGTGTTCATGTCATTACTTTGTGTCTTGACATGACATACACTATTCGAACGGTTCCAAATTCCCACTAAAATTGGTGGCGACTCTACAAATGCGGGTTTTCACGCTTGTCCCTCGTTTCTCCAGCCGTGGTAACCCGTGCCACAGTTTGGAAAGTATTGCGAAACCCGTGTCGCACACCAAACATCTAGCTTCTCCTAAGCTAGTATAAAAAAGGGGACTATCATCAATCATCTCATCCTAAGAAAGACCACCAGTTGCGGCCTAGCCTCTGAGTACGGGGCTGCCGAGAACCGGATGTCGTGGCATCATTCTAGGAGGTACCATCTGCAGAATGGTAGCTACCACTAGATCCCAAGATCCCGCTAGTGTCATTACTTAAAGCAACAAGAGAAGTATACCTATCATAGCCACCCGGTTGGCTTCCTCCATATCCTCCTGTAAACCTCTCTACTCCATATTCAGTCCCGCAGTAATTTGGTCCAGGCCGGTATGCACCTTTGCGGCGAAGGATTTACCAAATTTTTCCTTGCTTTTTCGGAACCAAAAATCACATCGGGAAATGCGGGGACATACATACTGTTGTTAGGAACATTTGCATCCAGTATCTCAATGTACTTGTTCCGAACACCACTTCCTTCTCCTTTCTCCGTCTTACCTCTCTTAGCACGAGGATTAGTACTCTTCTTTGGTGCCATTTTTCTAACAACTTTCATATTATTTCTAATGGGCAAACAACATCCTAATCACTTCCAAATCACTACTAATTAACTAAATTAGTTCTACTCTTAAAACAAGTATAGTCCATTAGAAATGCATCTAACATACTAGAAATTCAGAAAATCAAAACCCCCCAAATTGAAGTTAGGATTTGGAAAAATCTGAAAATCATATTAAACAAGAGAAAATCAAGGTTTGAGACATGGATTACTTACTTGAAAGGGATTAGAAATACAAAATGATGACTATTGATGTAGATTAAGTGAGTTATGTGAGAAAGATGAGTAGAAAATGAGTGAGAGAAAAGTAGAGATGTCACAAAAATTGAAGAACAATATGGCTCGTGTCGGGTTCTTACCTTATAGATGAGTTCCTGGCTCTCTGCGTCCCCGATCGGGCTTGGCAAGCCCGATTGGGTTTGACCAATTCTACATGTTGACTTCTTCTTTGAATATTTCGCGTTTTTCTTTTTAGCAACGTCCCCTATCGGGTTTACCAAATGATACGAAAATTTGCGGAAGCGGTTTAACAGAATAAGTAACAACAATGAAATAAGAGATATTTGCTTTGAAATCCTTAAAGATCTCAAAACAATGGGATATTTGCTCGAACTAGACCTATAATTCGAACAATGGTGATTGAATCACAAGACCTATTGTTATCAACCGTGTTAATGTTTGAAACGCCTTAAACAAGAACAAAGTCCGAACGAAACCCGTTGATTGAGAAAACTTCCAACATGTTATCGTTTCTTGCTTCCATCCTTCTCTTTGAAGATCCCTTCAATTGAGAAAACTTCCAACATGTTATCGTTTCTTCTCTGTAATGGCAAGCTATGAGTCTTCCTTTTAGCTCCAATGACACAAATTGGCATTATCCTCCTTGTTTTAGCCTTGTCGTTCACATCCAATATCGCATCATTTCCTCCCTCTTCAAAAGGAATTGTCCTCAATTCCGAGAGCTTGTTATGAATAAAGTAAGGAGATAAATCTCTTAATGTTTCTTGTTTCCCAATGTTGAAATATGACTTGACTCTGTCGCGACCAAGTTCGAGAGATTTTGATTTTTCAACTTTTGAATCTAAATCGAGTGGATTCGTTTCCTCATCATCATATTCATCGAAAATTGGAGGCAATGTTGGATCAAACTGAACACTCTCCTCATAGGTATTTTCAAACAAGAACACTTGTAACATGTTTTTTTTTTTCGGATGAACTAGAGTTTTTTTTTTCTCGGATGAACTTCTACACGACGTGAACAGTAACGTTTTTTTTGTTTTTTTTTTTACTTCACGCCTTGAATAAAAATCAGCTTGAATCGTGCTCCAGAGATGAAAATCAAAACCGATTAACCCTCAAACTACCTCGCTTGAGTTTAACCCTTGAAGTCCATTCGCAATTAGAAATTCAACTAATAACTTGGCTTTGACACTCCTAGGACCGTCTAGATTTAGGGAAATCATGAGCCGAAGCTCTGATACCACTTATGACACGAAAATTTGCGAAAGCGGTTTAACTGAATAAGTAACAACAATGAAATAAGTAAGAGATATTTGTTTTGAAATCCCAAAAGATCTCAAAACAATGGGATATTTGCTCGAACTAGACCTATAATTCGACCAATGGTGATTGAATCGCAAGACCTATTCTATCAATCGTGTTAATGTTTGAAACGCGTCAAACAAGAACAAAGTCAGAACGAAACACGTCGATCATATGTTTACAAAACTTTCAAACACAAAAAGCTTCAGCTTTTAATTCTTATTCATTTAATGTCTTATTATCAGCAATACATATGAGCTCTATTTATACTAGCTAATAAGCAGCCTAGCTGCCTTGTTTCATACTCCTAAACTGAATAGAAAGACATAGCAGATTTTCCTTAAATTGACTTTCCTAAAACTATTCTAATTGGCATTGTCTTATTTTGTAATTACCTAATTATGACATATGGTAAATATGCTGAAATAGTTGAACAACAATAAAATAATATAAGCTAAATGTATTATATTCCATACTGGACTAGGATTAGTTGTAGGATTCATATCTCCGACATTCATCACAACCTCGTCATCTTTATTTGAGCTCATCATTTTTGGATCACCAAACATGATGGGGTTCATGACATTTGCTAAAAACCCGTCTCCATTCAACTCTTTTCTCAACCTGTTGTTTTGATCTCATAAATTCGACAAACAATATTTACTTATAGCTAAAACGATGAAAATATTAAGCTAATAAAAGTCTTAATTATTACATCAAACCCGAAGTATTGAAAACGTGTAAATAGTCCTTAAAACAAATAATGTCTACAAAACATAAACATACGGGGTTGCCTTCCGAGAAGCGCATTTTATAGTCATGCTAGACTATGATCATCCTTTTTAGCCTTTCTAAATTTTGAGTTCCTTTGAATCCGAGCTTTTGGTCTCGTTGTCTTGGTTTGATTTCTCTGTTACATTACCTTTCGTCACCTTATTTCAATCAATATGACTCTTACAGATCCTAAAAATGTTAGTTAATAAAAGCGGAGTTGTGGAAGGAACCTTTGGAGGTTTAGATATCTTAATTAGTCCTAACTCAAGTTATTTAGAAGTGGCGTTATCAATGTTTTTGTTGTAAAATAGCCATGAATTGCCCACTTCTAAAGTCATTGTTCCTTCTTTGACATTAATGATAGCTGCGGCGGTATGTAAAAAAAAGGCCTACCCAAGATGATAGAGGAGTCGAACCCTCTATTTGAAAATAGGACATAAAAGTCGCCTGGGATTATAAAAATGCCGACCCGAACGGGTAATTCCTCCATTATACCTATTGGTTGCTTTGAAGAACCATCCGCCAATTGTAAGGTGCACTCTTTGATGAGGGGATTTGTCGTAGACCCCTCGACCAAACAAAACTTATAATGATCAATACCAAACTAATTAATGTAGTAGGGTAATGAGGTCGAACCCAAAGGACGGTTAGGGTTGGCTATCGAGTCGCTTCTTGCTCTAAAATGAAGAAAGACTTTTTGTTTTTATCTAGTCTTGTTCAGACGAAGATGAGAGGTTCAAATGCAAAAGACGTGCTAGATGCAATAACTAAACCTAGCAATGAAACAAGAAAAGATTAAACAAGGATTAAAATAGACTAAGGTGAATGAGTTTATTATTATAGGTATATGTCGGTTATGAGGAGGGTTAAAACTAGTCTAATGGTAAGTCTAGATATGTCTTCACCTCTCGGTGCAAGACGGTCTCTAGGCAAGTCTCCACCTCTCGGTGTGAGACGAGCCCTAGCCCAAGGATCGGTCGGGATCTCGCTCTAACCTCCCCTTAAACATTCAAAAGCACACAAACACATTACAAGTCAAGCTCTCACTCAAACTAGTAATTGAACATGGGAAATACTCAAACTACTCATTTAAGCATTTCTACAAACACCTTGTGTGCAGAAGACAAGTAGACTACCAAAAGACTCAATCTTTATGCCTAATTATCATAATCAACCTATAAACTTACACTAACTCCCCCATCTACCTTAGTAATATACTACCCACTCATATTAATAAGAAAAATCATTAAAGATGAAAACTTAGATACAAAACTAGCAAAATAAGACATATTAAACATGTAAAATAATTAGACAAGCATGAAAGATTAATTAAATGACAATTAAATGAAAATAAAGAGAAAAGATTGAATCTTTACCGATTAACAAAGACGAGACGGAAAAGATACGAACTTTGAATAAAAACTCAATCTTTCGATTTAATCTTCATACAAATCCGAGTGAAGTAAACTATTACAAAATTTGGGGAAGAATTAAACGAAGAAATTAAACTAAGAAAGTAAAATCTAGTGAGACGGGTTTTTCTTCTAGAGAGACGGTAAAAAAAAATCAAGGCTAATTAACTACACCTAGTATAATAAAAATAGTGGTCCTCGTCTCACATGTTTCGTGGGTCTCTTTTTGTAATTGTTTGTGGGACTTTTTGTCCGTCTCCTCCCCCTACTCCCACTCCCCCTTTCTTTTTCTTTTTTCAATTTATATTCCCCTTCCTCTATTTTTCTTTTACAAAGGAACCAAGAAACCCACGCCTGACACAAATTGAACAACACGCGTAGAAAGGAAAAGAGAGTGAGTCTGAGCCGGTCGACCGGCGGCCGACCACACGACCGGCTCAGAACCTTCTGCTTCGAAATGGGCATATTTGATTGTGATGGGGCTTCAGCCGGCCACCCGGCTCCCGCTGGATCGGCTGGGAACCCATAGTTCTTTGTTTCTTTCTCGTGTAAGCCAACAAGGAGGGAGGTTGGAGTGCCAACGGTGACCAGGCCGCTGGTTGACCGGCTGGTGATTCATTGATTTATTCTTGCGCGCATGAGAGCAGAGCAGGGGGCAGACGGTCGCTTCTGGTGGTTTGAGCTGATGCCGGAATTGTTGTGGGGGTTGTTGCTGCTCGGTGCTCCGGTGGTGTTGTTGGTGCTCATGGTGGGTTGATTAAGCATGACGGAGCAGCGATTTTGCTCGGCTCGGTCCATGGAGACTGGATTGCAGCTGGCGATCGAATGAAGATGGTGGTGCGAGCTGGTGTCTGAGGTCCACTACGGTGGAGACGAGTATGGTTGTGATCGAATGTTTTGTTGGCCGTGTGGGGATGTCGAGATAATGCACAAGAGCAGGTGTGGTGCATTGTTGACGAGAGTTGAGTTCGAGTTTCGAAATCGATGGAGGAGTTAGTGCCCATTGATGAATCATAGGCTGAAATGGAGAATGGTGATGAACGAGAGGGTGATAGGTAGGGAATTTAATATGGTTGAAATGGTGAATGGTGATGAACAAGATAAATTGGTCTAGTTTGCATGATAGTGTAAGATTTCAGGACATGTATGATGTGGTTCGTATCTTTGAGAAATGGTTCTTCATGATTAGATGTTCACAGAAATACTACCTCTTGCCGGATGAAATGGAGTCACAAAGAACACGTAAGTCAAAAAGATTTATCACCAAAATTATGTTCATGGGAGCAGTGGCAAGACGTTTAATTTAGAGAGATGGGATTGTACTCTTTATGCAAAAATTGGAATTTTTCCATTTAGTGTTATAATTCCTGCAAAAAGAGCAAGTAAAAGCAGGGATATGGGAACACTTGAACAGAAACCTATTGAAAGGATCAACAAAACATTAATTAAGCAGTGCATTTTGCAGAGAGTTTTGCTAACGATAAAGTTCAAGTTTCATGACAAACATGGTAGAAAGATATTTATTCCGCAAGATAACGCAAGACCACATATATCAACAAGAGATCCGGACTTTGTGGCAATTGCGACTATAGATAGGTGGGACATTAAGTTAATATGCATGAAAAAGCACCAAAGACAGACTAGAGGTGAATCTTCCAGGGACAACGCCCGCTAGCTCACACCCGAACCCAAAATAGCATAAGCAAAAAGCCATCCAAATCAAGCAACCTGTTCATCCATGAAAAACATGAACGCCACAGTCAGTGGGGAGTAACTCCGGGTTCTCCCAGCCATATCACATTAAACGTACATAAAAGGAAATACAAAAGTAGAATCATGCGTATATAGATATACATGTGAAATACGATAAGAAGAGATAGGCAATTCGAGATATAATGATAAGAGCATAAGAGTTACAAGTCCGAATCCATCATGTTATACAAAGACTCGAAGAAGACACTCTTAGGCAACCAAATACGCTCACTAGGACTTACATCTCACCGTTAGCGGTATAAGTTTGATAAGATTGAGACTCGACAAACAAACCATGCCAAGTCATGCGATGATCACAATAAATCCATCATATTATCATCCATTCAAACGTACCAATACATTGACGATGCCCAATCATGCAATGACCATGAATAACAAATCATGAAATCACGCATCCAAGAACAATGACACAAAGACGACATCTCTCACGGTAAATGAAACGCACTAGCACCGTGTACATGGCAAGTATGATTAAAAGGCATCCACGAGATAAGACATTTCCCTGAACGCATACACGCTTCAATTCATTTCGTATATGAAGACTAATTTCCTCCTGGTAGAACGACGATATAAATACCCGGTCCTAGTCTAAATCTGGCCAGAATCTCGAAATCACATTTTCCGGTTCGACATGCGATAAACGTTTCGCATCCAAGACTCGGTCATACAAAGAAGCCGAGTACCCCAAATTCGGTAGAGCAATTCACGAAAGAGGCGGAAAAGAGCACAAGCCTCATAACAAGTGGTACGCTACATGCAAATAACACCACCTCGCAAGTACACAACATTTGACGGCCGGGTCAATCAACGCATAGCGTTCGCCTCCCAACAACGTCGTCGTATGCCCACTAACACATGCAATTAAGCAGTAGGATACCTCCCCGTTCCGACATTCCAGCCTTACGAACGTGGAGGTAGCCGAGGAAATGAGAGTACAAAGCACATAACAAAATAGTGCTCAAACCGTAACATTTGTAAAAACCGACTCAACGTGGAACATACCAAAAACCGTCACAAAACATGTGATACAAGCGAAAGAAATGTCATAAATTCAAAACATTAATATTACAAGTCACTACGTAAAATTATACGATAAACGAACGATCGGAATTATTATAAATGAAAACCGTAAACAAAATTTACAAGGAACATCAGCAGGAGCCAGCCGGTCAGGTGGATCGGGTGCCGGTCACCCGGCTAAGGACCAAGGGTATTATGAAAAACAAGAAAGAAAGGAGGGGTGTCTCAGCCGGTGGTCTGACCGGCTGCCGGTCGACCGGCTGAGACCCAAGTCATACTTCAAAATCACGTAAAAATGTAATAATATACAGCCACTGCCCCAGCCGGTGGTCTGACCGGCTGCCGGTCGACCGGCTGGGGTCCAAAGTACACGAAAATCACCATTTCAACTAAGTTTCAACATTTATCAATTATCAATTATCAACATAAATCATAGATTCTCATATGAATTCTCAACAAACAATATCCATCATCAATAATAAAATCCCTAAGCATACTAACCATAATCTAAATACGATTACTAGCCTAGAAATCACATAAAACACGTAAATGATATCGAGTAACCCTTCACCGTTACCTTTATGCGTCTTCACTACTCGTCAAGGTCCTCTTCTATTAGGAAATAGTCTTTGTCGGGATCTTGAAGGTCACCACCTACAAATAGATCATAAAAGATGAATTTACTTCACCTTGAGAAACACGGAAAGTTTGAAAAGCGAGAAAGACGGTAATTTTATTACCAATACGGATAGAGGATGATAGGAGGGGAAGAATAAGACGAACTTACGTGAATTTGAGCAAGAAACGAATGAGATACGATGATTATAAGATCAAATGAAAATGGAGGCAAGGGTTTTGGTTTTCTTAAGGAAGAAGTAAGTTTGATTTGTGTTTGAGTGAGTAATGAATTAGGTTAGGAGAGTATGAGATGTGTATGGGAAAAAGTCAACAAAAGTCAAAGTCGCCCTAAGACGGGAATCACATGGAATCTCGCGGAAATTCCAAATACGAACTCGGAAATTCTAAATTCGACTCGAAACATTAAATTCTAAGTTAAAACTTAAATTCGCTGAAAAGTATCCGTAAAATATTTTCACTAGAAAAATAGGGTACAATAGCGGGTGTTACAATCACCCCACCTTTTAAAAAGTTTCGCCTTCGAAACTTGAGGGAAAGAAAAATACCTTACTCGATTAGACTCGGATATTTACTACGCATAGAAGCTTCAGTTTCCCAAGTCTCTTCTTCGACATTAGCACTTCTCCACAAGATTTTCACTAAAGGAACTACTTTACTTCTCAACTTCCTATCCTTACGATCTAGGATGCGGATCGGCTTCTCTTCAAAGGATAAATTTGGTTCAAGCTCGGGCATTTCCTTTTGAAAGACATGGCTCGGATCACTAACATACTTTCTCAATTGAGAAACATGGAATACATTATGAACCTTAGTTAAATTCGGGGGCAAATCCAACTTATAAGCAACGACACCAATCCTTTTCACAATATTAAAGGGTCCAATGTATTTCGGGCTCAATTTACCCTTAACACCAAACCGTTTAACACCCTTCATTGGAGATACTTTCAAGAACACTTTATCTCCAACCTCAAACTCTAAAGGCCTTCTTCGGATATCGGCATAAGACTTTTGACGGTCTTGAGCGGCTTTCATTCTATCACGAATGACCTTCACATTATCAATGGTTTCAACAAGAACATCGGGGCCTAAATCACGATTGTCACTCAATTGATTCCAACATATAGGACTCCGACATTTCCTTCCATAAAGAGCTTCATATGGACCCATCTTGATAGATGCATGATAACTGTTGTTGTAAGAAAACTCCACCAACGGTAGACTCTTTTCCCAACTAGATTGGAAGTCAAGAGCACAAGCCCTAAGCAAGTCTTCTAAAGTTTGAATAGTCCTCTCGGACTGACCATCGGTAGCGGCATGAAATGCGGTACTCATCAACAACTTACTACCCATGGCTTCTTGTAAAGCCTTCCAAAATCTCGAACAGAATCTCGGATCTCGGTCGGATATGATCTCCTTAGGAACTCCATGGTATCTAACAATTTCATCAACATAAGCTTTTGCTAAACGATCCAAACTCCAAGTTTCTTTGATCGGAATAAATCTAGCGCACTTGGTCAAACAATCAATAACAACCCAAACGGCATCTTTACCTCCAACGGTCCTCGGCAAAGCCATAACAAAATCCATAGAAATAGATTCCCACTTCCATAGCGGAATATCCAACGGTTGTAGCAACCCACCGGGCCTCTTGTGTTCAATCTTCACTTGTTGGCAAGTAAAACATCTTCCAACATAAGAAACAACATCACCCTTCAAGTTCGGCCACCAAAATTGTAGCTTCAAATCCTTGTACATGTTATCACCTCCGGGGTGAATAGAATAAGGGGAAAGGTGAGCTTCATCAAGAACTCGCTTCCTCAAATTAAGAGCATTAGGAACAAATAAACGACCATGGAAACGAAGAACACCTTCATCATCAAACTTGAAATCTTTAGCTTTACCTTCAAGAAGTTTGGCTTGAATCGACTTGTAGGTAAGATCATCAACTTGGCTTTCGCGGATCTCACGGAGAAACACAGGTTCGGCAGTCATAGCAGCAACATGAACAAATCCACGCTCCACGAATTCCAAACTCAACTTCCGAAACTCGGCACAAAGATCAACGGGTAATATCCGCATAGCATTTAATGCATTAGAAGCTTTCCTACTAAGAGCATCGGCCACATTTGCCTTCCCTTCATGATACAATAACTCAAAATCATAATCATTCACCAATTCCAACCATCTTCTTTGCCTCATATTCAACTCTTTTTGAGTAAATATGTACTTCAAACTTTTGTGATTCGTGAAGATACGACAATGAACTCCAATTAGGTAATGTCTCCACACTTTCAAAGCATGAACAACAGCGGCCAATTCTAAATCATGAGTAGGATAGTTCACTTCATGAACTCTCAACTGCCTTGAAGCATAGGCCACCACCTTCCTATTTTGCATAAGAACACAACCCAATTACATTTTAGAAGCATCACAATAGACATCAAAGTCTACTCCATCTTCAGACAAAGTCAACACCGGAGCGGTAGTTAACCTTTTCTTTAACTCTTGAAACGCTGCTTCACAAGCTTCATTCCATAGGAACTTGGTTTCCTTCTTCAACAACTGAGTCATCGGTCTAGCAAGCTTGGAGAAATCCTTGACAAACCTTCGGTAATAACCAGCTAAACCAAGAAAACTTTGAATCTCTCTAATATCAGTCGGACTCTTCCAATCAACAACGGCCTCAATCTTCGAAGGATCCACCATTACACCTTCTTTAGAAATCACATGCCCAAGAAAGGACACTTTAGGTAACCAAAATTCACACTTGGAGAACTTAGCATACCACTTCTGACGACGAAGAACACCCAAAATAGTCCTTAGATGAATAACATGCTCTTCTTCGGACTTGGAGAAAATAAGAATATCATCAATGAATACCACCACACACTTGTCAAGATATTCACTAAATGTGCGGGTCATTTGATCCATAAAGATAGCAGGAGCATTCGTCAATCCAAATGGCATCACCTTGAACTCATAATGGCCATACCTCGTACTAAAAGCGGTCTTTGGAATATCAACATCTCTAACCGGAATTTGATGATAACCCGACCTCAAATCAATCTTCGAAAAAGTAGAAGCACCCTTTAATTGATCAAACAAATCTTCAATTCTTGGCAAAGGATACCTATTCTTGATTGTAATCCGATTCAATTCACGATAATCAATACAAAGCCTCATAGAACCATCTTTCTTCTTCACAAAAAGAACAGGAGCACCCCAAGGCGAGGCACTTGGTCGAATAAAACCCTTTTCAATCATATCATCTAGCTGCTTCCTTAATTCTTTCAATTCGGTCGGAGCCATACGGTAAGGAGCTTTGGCTATGGGACCAGAACCAGGTACAAGATCAATAGAGAACTCAACATCACGCTCGGGAGGAATCCCGGGCAAATCTTCAGGGAACACATCAACGAATTCACGAACTATAGGCACATCTTCAATATTTGGCAAAGAGGTAGTTGAAGAAGTCACAATACACAAGTATGCTTGGTGACCCTTTCTTACCATACTTACCAACTTCATAGCGGAAATCAAAGACACACCTTTTCGGGGATGAGATCCCTTATAAGTTATTCTAACTCCTAAAGGACTCTTTAAATAAATCTTTTGATCACGACACTCGAACCTAGCATGATACAATGCTAACCAATCAATACCTAGAATTATATCGAACTCTCCTAGAGGGAACTTAAGGAGATTAGCGGGAAAGATAGAACCCGCAATAGATATTGGGACATTAGGATAAAGGGTAGAACAAGAGATAATATCTCCGGATGGTAAGGATATGGGAGTATCCTCACTAGATGTAGACTCGATGGATAACTTATTAGCATAAGTCGATGAGACAAAAGACATTGAAGCACCGGTATCAAAAAGAATAAGACACGGTTGCTCTAAGACTGAGAACATACCCGTAATTATCTCGGGATGAGCATTGGCTTCGGCACGACTCATGACAAAGATAGAACCTTTAGGCTTAGCAGGAGGAGGGGGCAACTTTCGATCGGGGCAATCGTCATAACGATGACCACCCTTTTGGCAAAAGAAGCACACATACGGTCGGTTGGAACAAGTCACTCCGGGATGGAATGGTTGTCTACAACGGCTACATTGGCGACCTTGAGGTTGAGTGTAACAACCCGAAAAGTACCCTATTTTTCTAGTAAAAATATTTTACGAATACTTTTGAGCCTGTTTAAGTTTTAAAGTGGAATTTATTGTTTCCAGTTGAATTTTGAAATTCCGAGTTCGTATTTGGAATTTTTGAGAGATTCCATG
>JAIUZE010028315.1:0-26901 GCA_022085475.1 Heliosperma pusillum
AACGCAAAGCGTTCGCCTCCCAACAACGTCGTAGTATGCCCACTAACACATGCCATTAAGCAGTAGGATAAATCCCCGTTCCGATATTCCAGGCTTACGAACGTGGAGTTAGCAAAGGGAATGAGAGTACAAAGCACATAACAAAATAGTGCTCAAACCGTAACATTTGTAAAAACCGACTCAAAGTGGGACATATCAAAAACCGTCACCAAGTATGAGAATAAGGCATTATATAAATGTAAATATGATAAACATGAATCAATAGATGATACATAAGCATTAGAACAAGTTTAAGAAGCATAATAAATAGGAAACATAGATCTTATCTCAAAACAACAAGTTTGGAAACTAACTAAAACAAGGGTCCACTTCAAACTCTCATAACTAGAGTTCTAGACATTCAAATGCAGAAATTCCAAGTGGAGGTGATATCTTATCTTCTTACGGTTCCAACGGTAGGTTACAAGCCCAAAACAAGCAAGTAACGAAGGAGATATGATCATTTTACGAAAATGAGTCAGTGCAGTGAAACTGCAGTCGTCACGACCGTGAATTACATTTCACGCTCGTGAAACTGTCTGTTACGCAAGGGTATTTGGTCATCCACTATTTCACGCTCGTGACATGAGTTTCACGACCGTGACTTGGGTCAAGACATCTCCATTTTGTTCTAAACTCAACCATTATCAACTATTATCATAAATCATCAATTCTCATATCAATTCTCAACTAACAACAAGTATCATCATCAACACAAGTTCTATGAATACTAATCATATTCCAAATACGATTACTAACATAGAAAACACATTAAAACACGTAAATGATATCGAGTAACCCTTCACCGTTACCTTTTTGCGTCTTTAAACGATTTCTAAGCCTTCCTCCACTAGATAGTAATCTTTGTCGGAGTCTAGAAAGTCTCCACCTAAACAAAGACGACAAAAGATGAATATAATTCACCTTTGAGAAAGACGGATAAATTGAAAAGCGAGAAAGACGGTAATTTTATTACCAATACGGATGGAGGAAGATAAGAGGGGAAGAATAAGACGAACTTACGTGAATTTGAGCGAGAAATGAAAGAGTTATGACGATTATAAGACGGATCAAAAATGGAAGCAAGGTTTTGGTTGATTTCTTAGTGAGGAAGAAATAAATGAGTTGTGTGAGTGAATTAGGTTATGAGGGAGTATGAGGGAAGTAAGTGGAATAAAAGTCAAGAAAAGTCAAAGACGCCTTAAGACGGGATTCACTTGAAATCTCGCGTAAAATCCAAATACGGACTCGGAAATTCTAAATTCGACACGGAAAATTTAATTCTAAACTAAAACTAAATTTCGCTGAAAAGTATCCGTAAAATATTTTTACTATAAAAATAGGGTACATTTGCGGGTGTTACAGTGAATCCAAGGCCTCCCTAAAAGAATATTAAAAGATGCTTCGATGTCCACAACCTGGAAGTTAACCTTTCGCTCAGTTGGTCCAGTGGCTATAGTGAGGTTAACTAGCCCTATTACCTTAAGTCGTGTTCCATCATATGCTTGAACACCTTGGTTGGTAGGAGCCCAATTTGATTATTTCATGCCCAACTTACGCGCTGTTTTTAGTGGTATGATGTTGACTGCGGAGCCATCGTCTACCAAAGTCATTGGTACGTTCTTCTTTAGGCATCTGATTGTAATATAAAGAGCGAGATTGTGACTGGCGCCAAAAGGAGGTAAATCCTCATCTGAAAAAGTAACTGGGTTACTTAGCTTATTTGAGTCTTGGAGGACCAAGTTGACTACGTCGTCAGATGTAGAGTCGTGCGCTACATTCAACTTTGCTAATGCTTTTAATAAAGCTTGGTGATGGGGAAATGAACTCGTAACTAACTACCAGACTGAAAGATCAGCCTTTGGGGTGACGACATTGGTGTTAGCAAGTGGACCATTAATGGTAGGACTATTCTGAGAGACATTTTGATAAGGACGCCCTGAACGAGTAAGATAGTCTTTATCTTGATCTTCGCTAGACTTGACTGTATCTTCACTATCTTTAACTTGATGATGTTCCGTGAGGTATTCATCCTCATCGTCATCGGCCCATATTCCGTTGACGGTATTTAGTTTTCTCCATCTGACGATTTCGGCTTCCAAAGTGATTGTTCGCTCGACTAGATTATCAGATGTTCTGATTACGTCTTTCATCGTAGACACGTGAGATAGAACTGGAACTCGTGGTATGCTTTCCTGGGGCGCGTCGTCTGGAGTACGTAGGGATACTACCATGGTTTCGAGCTCTGAAATTTGCCTACTTACACTCTTAGCGCATGCGATAAAGTCGTCGATGTAGGAGAAATGGTGGAATATGTTCCTTCATCTTCCAACATATGAACTTCATCTTCGACTGGGAAGATAAGGTGTGAACAATTCAAGGTATATTCTTTATCTGTAATCATCAGAACTCCAAGGGGATTCTGAGTATTGTTAGGCTTACTTCCGGGAGGTATGGGTAGACGACCATCCTCAATCATATCTTGAATGACATGCCTCAATTTGTAGCATTTCTCCGTATCATGTCCTTTGCCCTTATGATATTCGCAGTATGCGTTCTCATCCCAGAATCTAGTTTTCTTCTCTAGGTTAGGCGTAGGTCCTATCGGTTGGAGATTGCCTTGTTGTATCAACCTTTTCAAGGCATGGGAATAAGTATGACCGATGCTTGTGAATTTCCTTTGTGGGTTGTTCTTTTTATTTGATTTGAGTAGATTGACTTCATTGGTCTTGTTAGTAGAGCCATAAGAACGATTCATTGATCCTTGATATCCGCTACCTACCGTTTTGGACAAGAGCCCCTTTCGGATGTCGTCTTCAATTCTTGTTCCTAGCACAGTTAAGTCGTTGAAATACTTTATGTTCTGGTATCTCAGGTGGTTTGCATAAACAGGTCTCAATTTGTCCACGAACCTTTTTTCTCATTTTGGGTAAGAACCTCTAGAGTACGCATATTGACTTGAATTTCAGCATTGTCTGCGTACTACTTGGCGAACTCAATCGCGGCATCATCCCAGGTTGCAATTTTCTTATGTTCTAGAGAATATAACCACTGCTTAGGAATAGTGTCGAGAGATGAAGGAAAGATCCTTAGGAACATCTCGGGTTTGATGCCTTTGATAGACATATAATCTTTGAAAGCACGAATATGATTCAAAAGGTTCTCGTGCCGCTTGAACATTGGGATGTCAGTCATGTTGAAATTGGCTGGCAAATGAGTACTTATGGCTTCATATTTGCGATTATTTTCCATGTAGATGTCATTCCCTTTGTGGTACATTAGTTGCTCCTCCAGGTATTGGAGTCGCTTTTCAGCTTTAGGAAGAACTAGTCGGGGATTGACTTCTGGTTGTCCCACAAAGGGTGTAATTTTATCATGCACACTAGCATCAGGAATGTCTGCAGGAAGAAGGCTAGTTTCTATGGCAACTATTCGGCCTTCAATGACGTTGAGGCGAGCATAAGTTTGGTCCTGACTTGTTTGGAGACGGATAAGCGCACCTAGGACTAGATAATTACCATTTGGGTTTGGCTCGGCTAGATGAACACTTGCTTGACTAGTTCCCGGCATCTTGAAAACTGAGGCAAGAGACCGACGACGAATCAAAACACGATCGACCATTCTAGCACACTTAATTAAAAGGACTCGACTTGTGAAGTAGGAGTGTGTCACTGTGCTAAGTGAGTTTTGAAAATGACAAGATTTGTAATGTTTGTCCTAAGCAACCGTAGTGTGGTTATAGGGGTGATGAGTCAAAGTGGAGAAAAGATGATTATGACTGGATATTTGGGCAGAGTTTCGACTCATTTTGCGCTACTTTAAGCCACCTTTGAAAATGTTTTACAGTTTTAAAAAAGGATTTTTTTTGAAAAGTTCGTCATGGTTTGATTTACAAAATGGTGATAATGTATAGGTTAAACACATTTATACATGCATTATAACGGTATGCTGAGTGCATTTAAAATGGTTTTGGCTTAAATGGTGGGTTGCCATACCAAGCAATTAAACCCGGGTCTGTAGAGAGGTCCGCGCCAAACATGAGTAAGGTCGGTTCCTAAAATCCCTCATACTAACATGAGTACGTACTGCTGTTTGGTTGACGTCAATCGCTATCCATCCTTAGGCCCAGATAAGAATTTGGACCGTCCAGACGGGACGATTGGTCAGAATGGGTTGGGTTGGGCCTAGGAAGGCCGAATAAAACGACCCTAAGAAGGTCGAGTAATGAAAACCGACAATTGTCTCGTACAAACTATTCCCTAACCTTGTTCAAGTTTCATCATGGGTAACACGTAAGTGTATAATCCCCAGCAGAGTTCAGGGACAGAACTTAACCCAGAACAGGCGCAGCAACAGCTGCGTCCTCTAGAAGAGGTGCATGGCTCATTGCGTCTGCTCTTGAACTGAATTCTGACAGTGAAGTCAGAATCGCGGCATTTAAAATTCTTTGGTATATTTAGGATTAATTATTGACCTACAACTCGAGTAGAAGTGTTTTAACATATTAATTACTATAATTTGTATCAATGAAGAATTCCAGAGACTTTATATGAACAAATCGAATCTCCAAGACCCAATTTTGACTTAAAGACGAAACCTTTTATATGAAAGACTATAAAAAAAGAAAAAGAATAAAATAACAAAATTGCAAGAACTAGAGGAAGAAGAAGAAAAACAGGAGCAGGGCAGCCTCTGGAAGAGGCGCAGCCGGCGATGTGATCCTTCCGGAAGGCGCAACCGCTACTGCGTTTCTCCTCGACGTCTGACGACTGCTAAAAAGGTTTTGTAAAAAAGGTTTTTGTTTTGAAATCGTTTTCGAATTTACTTTTGACATGAATCATACATTAATTGAACAGAAAAAATAAATACACGATAAAAAGACGGGATTTACACCCTCAGACTTACATGTTTGACGAAACGAGATTAACTAAGTTAACGTTTAGTGATTGCTCGACTCAGATGTATGTAGAAAGTGCTCTCGTTAGAGGATTTAAATTGATTGAATTGATTGATTGATTGTGTAGTGGTCAAATGGGTAGGTTATGCAACGTGACATGTACCCAGAAGGATCAGAGTTTACGAGGTTGATTGATCAAGCACTTAGAAGTCGAAAGCTTAGAGCAAAGTCTAAATGCAAAGAGAGAAGAGAAGAGCGGAACACTCGCGTGCCAAAAAAGTGAGATCGGAGCTCTCTTTTTATAGTAGAAAATGTGGAGTTTTGGAATAGTTCAAACGTATCACGAAAATATTCTGAAAACGGAGAAAACGGGATGGGGAAGGGGAGCAGCAGAAGCTGCGATCCTCCAAAGGGACGCAGCACCTGTTGCGTTGTTTTCCAAGAGGTTTCCTTATGCGGAAGAAAGATTTCCACGTTTCTATTATGAAATTGCGGTAGATCTATACTTTCTTTTAAAAGATACGAGATATATTTTATCAAAAAGATAGAATTTGAAGATTTAATAAAATATCCAGAATATTCTAGAGCGTTCCGACTCCGCATTTTAAAACGGTATCGAGAAAATGAAGCGGTTTTAGACCCGGACTCCAAATGAAGTACTCTAATAACTGTCAAAACGACCGAACCAGTGCGTAGATGACAACCAAGGGGTAGACACAAGTGTTTGATATATCACTTGACGATAAACTTACGAACTGTCATAAATCGTTTCGCATACCAAACATGCGGTCCAAGCATCACTGGGTGGTTGGCGGAAGGTGTAGAACTGAGGTATCTACACTATCAAAAGGAAAAAAAATGTCATCCAAGTATCAATTTGTTTAGCTAATAAAATCATATGGTGAAGTAATTATGATCATTAATCAAATTATATTAACATTAAATTGTTCTACAATCTCATTTACACAATAAATGCTAAAACGTCACCCCCCTTACTACTAAGAAAATAAAATATTCTCTATTTTTTCCCGCCAACCACTATAGCTACTTCAAAATGGGCTTTTTTTTATAAGTTGACAAATTACGAATTGTACTGAGTATAAGAACATGTGACCCTATTTTTCACTAGCCTATTATTTCCCTTTTCACTAAAATTTTGCTCTCCTTTTTCATTTTGCAATTTTAATGTTACACTTTTTTTCGAATGAAACAATTCCTTATTGATTTTGTAAAATTTCGGTTTATTAGTGACTTCAATTCTGTATTGTCAATAGAAGAATTAATTTCAAAGCAAACTTACGATTGAAATAAATGATTGGAAAATGAGATATAAAGCGTCATTGGGGGTACTCGTTTTAAGTACCACCTGAGATATTTCAGTAACGGATGACGATACGGTATAATATAAATATTTTATTTTACAATCTTACTACAATTCAATAAGGTTCCCCAAATCATTCGCGATTGTTAATGAGTAGATAAACTCAAACTTTAAGCAACTTATGTATAAATAAACAATTTGATCTTTTGAAGCACATTTCATTTGTTAGAATTATTTAATTAATTGTTGATTTGTGTTTTAAATTCCAACTATACCCCTACTATTTTATTTTGGTGAAGTAACAAAAATATTAAGTAAAAGACAAAAGATATCCTTGGTGGTATCGAAATTAGGTATTTCCTGGTGTCACTATCTCATTTATTTTTCATGGTTGTATTATTAATGTAATGATATAGTATCATTTTATTTTTATAATAAAGATTAAGATAAAAATTAATTTAACTTTAACCGTTAAATCTTATTTAAGTGAGTATTAAACTTTCTTTTTCAACCTCTTTGTACTATTAACTTAGTAGATTATATCATTATATGAAAATTGCAATTAGGTCATGTTACTAAGGTAATTGTGGACTAATCTATATAACAAAATCTAAAAATTACCATGGGTTCGCACAAACTTCACCCTAGTTACACATAAACAACAAGGCTTCACCCTATTTACACATAAACAATTAGTCAATTACGGAGTATTTTAGAATTCGTACAACACCGTTAAATACTAGCATTAGTTTGTTATAAAGTCAGAAACTGTAGCACTAGCGGTGGAATAGTATATACACGGACACGGTCTTAAAGAAAGCAAATTGAATATTTATTTTCATACCCCCAACAACAATACACCCTCCCACGTCTACAGAGAAGTAGAGAGTTGATAGTAACTAGTCGTTACTATTATTCCCATATACTTCCTAATTCTTTCTTTTGTAATCACAAAGTTGTTACAATCATTCAAACTGTTTAAAATGGCAAGTCATAAATATGGTAAGACATGGGCAGAGCAATGGGATACCAACAACAATGGACAAGATGATCAAGATTATACTCTTAACATGATCAACAACAACAAGGACAACAACAAATCTGGGAGAAGCTTGACAAAGAAATATTCAAAGAAATTTGGGGATAGCTTTAACAAGACTAAAGATGCGGCTTCAAATGGCATGGAGAAGACCAAGGAATCTGTTTCCAAGGGTGTTAAGATAGTCAAATGTGGTGCTTCTGGTACCTTTTCTTGGGTATCTAATAAATTCCGAGCTTCGTCTAACAAGTGATACATTTCATTCGTTCGTTCGTTCGTTCATTCATTCATTCATTCATTCCGAACTTCGTCGGTTAAAGATTGTTATTCATTCATTCATTCATTATAATCAAATAGATCCAAATTATCTTATTGATTATCACTCTACAAATTTGATCTGTTTTACAATAGTGACCCAGCATTGTACCATTTTAAATGAGGATGATGAACTTGTAAGTTCAACTACGTTTGTCCCATTTAATTTTCTAGATGTTTGATCTTTTTTATATCTCTTTTGATACGATTGTTGCTTCTATTTCGGATTCTATTTGTTGCAAGGCTTATATGTGCACAATATTATCAAAGATTATGCTGATTCTTTTATCCGCCTTTGTATTCCCTTAATCTTCTTGTATAATAATTCAGTCCTTTTGCATTGCATGCATGGTATATAAAGCTTCAACAAGTATCATTGAAGATCAGTGACGGACCTAGGATCGGTAGGTTGGGGGCACTGAAACAATAATAATAGATCTCTAATAAGGCGGAATAAACAAAACCATTTTGTTACTTATTAGAAAATGAAAGATCGAAATATTGCAACAAGTAATAATTTATGATATCTTGAGATAAATGGTTAACAAATTGTACAAGTACAATTGTTTTTGTGGCTTTGTCTTGAGATAGAACCCTCTATCGATAGTTCACGTAGTAATGATTGAGAATAGATGCTACTCTAATACTTTTGTGAGATGTTTTAATGGTTTCTATCAGAAAAGAAAAAGAACAACTTTTTCTTTTCTTTTCTTCTAGATTATACGGAGTACGTTTTAGCCAAAGAGTTAGGGAACTACTTTTCTCAATCTCTAAACCACCTAATTACACATAAGGAAAAAGAATCAGTATTCTTTAACTTCCTTAAATAAAGCCATCAATCAAGGGATTACAAACCACCTTGATTATTTTTTATCTTAATAATATTTTGAAGGATATATGATACTTATTAATTATGTCACATATAATAATAAGTTGGTCCATATAAAAGTCTTACCGCGTCTTAATCAATACTAACTTATGTGACCCAATAGGATCAGTTTAATATAGTAGCCAATTAACACATTAATTTACATATTATAATTGGTCTCTGCAAGACATTATAACCACCTAAATTTAACTGATAGTTTTTCACATACAAATTGTATTATTGTAGGACATTTTCAACAATCTCCCACTTGTCCGACAAGTGTACAATTTAGAATTCTTTTGTTACTTAATGTCTCGTTCAGACATAAGGTAAGTCAAACGTCATCCTTATAAAGCCTAAACATGTTTCTCGAATGTGAGCCAGGCTGTTAAAGATAAATGATTAACTATTAATCCATTTGAGCACGGTCATGCATTTTACAGTCCCGACTTCTCGAGTGGCCTAGAGGCAACAATCCCTTTGAAAATCAATGGGAGGACAATCATATCTTGCTCAACTACGTTTCTCCATGCAATTCATGGTGATCCGATCATTTCCTTTATAATCCCCTTTTACGGCGGATGTTTGACAACGTCAAAATACATCAATTCTCACATGAGTCACAATAATGAACTCAGGTCGAGGAATTACTCTAGAGTGTTAATGGAAGTTCTTATGACAAATAGAAAAACCTAAAGAAGTCCCACTGCGGGCCTGCCCAGTAAGTATACAGTAATACATACCCACACAATAGCTATTGATATCCAATATCTAATGATCTATGAAACTTGATCATCAATCTACTTGTATACTAATCACTTAAATATCATTATTGTCCCAACTTAATGATGTGATCAGGGGACAAAATTAATCTACTCTTTAGTTTTACTAATAGGATTTCAATAATCAAATCTTATTTGATTGCCTATGCTGAATCATATATTATTTTGGACTTTCATTCAATTAAACCAAGATTGAACGAAAAAATAAATTTTTATTTAATGAATCATAACAGATTTACAGTTAATCAAAATATAAATCAAAACTATATAAATTAGCACCATTCACCAATGTGCTTGATTTCTATTGCGACCGTATGACCATCATGCTTCACTCGCGCAAGGGGTTTAGTAAGTGGGTCTGCAGCATTTGCATCTGTATGAACTTTGGAAATTCGAATATCACCTCTTTCGGTAAACTCTCGGAGAAAGTGATATTTTCTGGGCACGTGTCTGGATTTATTTTGTGATCTAGGCTCCTTTGCTTGAGCAATGGCTCCATTGTTGTCACGAAAGAGATCCAGTGCATTGCCAATGTTAGGAAATACACCTAGCTCAGTAATGAACTTCTTAATCCAAACTGCCTCTTTTGCAGTCTCCGAAGCTGCGATGTAGTCATCCTTTGTTGTAGAATCGGTTGTGGTGCTTTGCTTGAACTCTTCCAGTTCACTGCTCCTTTATTCAGACAAAAGACGTACCTTGATTGCGACTTTCAATCATCCTTGTCTGTTTGGAAACTGGCATCAGTGTATCCCTTTACACTGAGCTCATCTTCTCCACCATAAACTAAGAAGTGATCCTTAGTACGATTAAGGTACTTGAGGAAATTCTTAACTGTTGTCCAATGTGCTTCTCCTGGATTGGACTGATATCTACTTGATGCATAAGCGACATCTGGCCTGGTATAAATCATGGCATACATAATAGAACTTATCGCATAAGCATAAGGAATATTAGTCATACGCCTTTGCTCAACAGGCCCCGAAGGATATTGTTTCTTGCTAAGCGTAACACCACAAAACATGGGAAGAAAGCCCTTTTTAAAGTTTTGCATATTGAACCAACTCAGTACCTTATCAATGACTAAGCACAATCATCCTCTTAGATCTATATCTATAGATCTTGAGGCCCAATATATATTGTGCCTCACCCAAATTCATTGAGAAGTTTGTTCCCAGCCAAGCCTTGACAGACTCTAGCATTGGAATATCATTCCCAATGAGCAGTATGTCATCTACATACAAGATCAAGAACACTACTTTACTCCCACTGCATTTCTTGTATACACAATACTCATCCTCGTTTCTAATAAAGCCAAACTCTTTGACTACTTGATTGAAACGTAGGTTCTAGCTCCTAGATGCTTGCTTAAGCCCATAGATGGACTTATTAAGCTTGCATACCTTTCCAACTTGCTTGGGATCCTCAAAACATTCCGGTTGTGTCATATACACATCCTCTTCCGAAATCCCATTAAGAAAAGCGCTTTTGACGTCCATTTGCCACACTTCATAGTTACAAAATGCATCAATGGCTAGGAGAATCCTTATGCACTTAAGCATCGCCACTACTGAAAAAGTTTCATCATAGTCAATTCCTTGTACTTGAGTGAATCCTTTAGCAACCAATCTTTCTTTGAAAACACTAGGTTTTCCATCCATGTCGGTTTTAATTTTAAAAAAACCCATTTGTTCTTGATAGCTCTAGCGCCATCAGGTAAATCAACCAAGTTCCAAACTTGGATTTCATACATGGAGTCCATTTCAGATTTCATGGCTTCAAGCCACTTTCCGGAATCCGGACTTGTCAAAGCTTGCTTGTAGGTGTTGGGTTCATCACTTTCCAAAAGGAGAATTTCATTTCCATCAGTCACGAGTAAACTTAATCTATCTGGCTGACACATTTCGCTACTCGACCTACGTAAAGCTGGAACCACATCTTCAGTTTCTTCAACATTTTGAGAAATATTTGATGTTATAGATAATTCTTGTTCTTCCTGACTTTCAGTAGACATGGGAACATCTTGTGGCTCCTGAACTTCATTAAGTTCAATTTTACTCCCACACTTTCTTTTAGAAAGAAAATCCTTTTCTAGGAAGAAAGCATTCCGAGCCACAAATACTATGTTCTCGATTTTATTGTAGAAGTTAGCCCTTTGTTTCTTTAGGATAACCTACAAAGAAACATTTATTAGATTTGGGTGCAAGCTTATCTGAAATAAGACGTTTCACATAAGCTTCACAGCTCCAAATTTTCAAAAAAGACAATTTTGGAACTCTTCCTCTCCATATCACATATGATGTACTCTCCACAGCTTTTGACGAGGTCCGGTTAAGTGTGAGAGCTGCAGTTTGAAGTGCAAAACCCCAAAATCTAATAGAAAGATCAGCCTCACTTATCATCGATCGAACCATATCCAACAATGTTCGATTCCTTCGTTCAGACACATCATTCCATTGAGGTGTACCAGGTGGAGTTAGTTGTGAGAGAATTCCACAACCCTTTAGATGATCATCAAACTCTTGGCTCAAGTATTCGCCACCTCGATCATATTGAAGTGCTTTTATTGTCTTGTTAAGCTGGTTTTGAACTTCATTCTAATATTCTTTGAACTTTTCAAATGATTCAGATTTATGCCGCATCAAGTAGACATAACCATATCTACTTAAATCATCGGTGAATGTAATGAAGTAACCGTATCCACCTCTAGCAGTGGTGCTCATAGGTCCACATATATCTGTATGTATTGGGCCTAAAAGATCACTAGGTCTTTCACCCTTTCCAGTAAAAAGTGATTTTGTCATCTTTCCCATCAAACAAGCTTCACAAACATCGAATGACTCAAAGCTAAACTGATCCAAAAGTCCGTCTTTATGGAGTTTTTGAACTCGTTTTTCATTGGTGTGGCCTAAACGACAATGCCAAAGATAAGTTTGATTTGAGTCTTTAGACTTGATTTTATTATTGTCTATGTCATAGATGTGTTTTTGTAAGTGAAGCATGTAAAAGCCCATTAATAGTATGACCACTACCATAGAACATTTCATCATTGTAAAAGGAACAACAATTATTCTTAATAACAAATGAAAAACCTTCTGAATTCAAAACTGAAACAGAAATAATGTTCCTACTAATTGCAGGAACGAAATAACAGTTTTCAAATTCTAACAAAAGCCCAGAGGGCAAAGACAAAACATAAGTGCCTACGGCCAACGCGACAACTCCTGCCTTGTTCCCCACGCGCAGGTCCACTTCTCCTTTCCCAAGTTTCCTACTCTCCTTTAGGCCCTGCATATCAGAGCAAATGTGAGTACCACATCCAGTATCAAATACCCAAGAAGTAGAATCGGTCAAGCATATATCTATCACAAAAATACCTTTAGATTTGGATGTACTAACTCCATGCAGCTTATCCTTGAGGTACTTGGGAAAATTCCTCTTCTAGTGACCATTGCCTCTACAATAGTGGCATTCTTAATCTGAGGTAGCTCCAGGTTTAGGTTTCGAAATGGCAACAGCCTTGCCTTTTCCTACATTTTGCACCTTCTTTCCCTTGCCCGGGGTTTTCAACTTAATCCCTTTCTGTATCACCAGGACATCATACTTGGCTTTTGGGGCTACCTTGATTTCCTGCTCTGCTGTCTTGAGCATCCCATGCAACTGAAGCAGAGTTTTCTCCATACCTTACATGTTGAAATTCAGCCTAAAGTTGTTGAACCCATCATGAAGCGACATGAGAATGATATCAGTTGCCAACTCTTGGCTATATGGAAAGCCCAAACGTTTCATATTATCAAAATGATTAAACATCTTGTGGACATGAGGGCCAACTGGCCTGCCTCTCTCCAGCTTACAAGACAACAAGGCTTGATTGGTTTCATACTTCTCAAACCTAGCCAAATCTTGAAACATACTCTCAGCTCCTTGATTATGTCATAGGCTCCTATGTTCTCAAACCGCTTTTGCAGGTCTGCCTTCATGGAGCCTAACATAATGCAAGACACTTGTAGATCATCATAATTATGTTGTTCCCAAAAGTCTTGCTCCTCCTGAGGAGATGAAGGGAGAGGGGCTTTGCCCAGAAGGGAATCAAGGACGTTGTCCTTCTTTTTCATCTTGAGAACAATTCTCAAGTTGCGGAACCAATCCAGGAAATTGGTAATGTTCAATTTCTCCTTCTCAAGGAGATATCTCAAATTTAAAGTGGGTGTTCATGATTTTGACATGCTACAAAAGAAATAATAAAGCAAAATCAAATATGATTCATCAAATATTCAATAATTTAACATTTTAAATCATCGACATTTATAATCCTCTAATTATAGTGTTTACTCACTAGGATATATAAATGATTCCAGGATCCCATTTGCATTAATCCCAAGCAAGCTTTGGCTTGATAAACTTGGTATTTAATCATTTGGGTAAAACATCCAATGGTTAATTGTACCATACAACTCTTGGTTTAAAAGGTGATATCTTTATATCACTATCTTTCATGTGCCCTAGGATCCAAAACCCTTTTGGTAATCTTAATGAATTTAACCTAACTTACATGTGAATTTCCTAAATTCACCCTACTATCCTACAATTAAAGAAAATGACTCTCCTTGGCGAGACCATTTCCAATGATCTAAGGCTTTGTAGGTGTTTGTTCAAGGTTTGAGCATTTATAATTCAAAATTTAGTGAGAATCATTAACATGATTGTTCATTTAACAATCATAATATATGAAAATAAACACCAAGCAAACAAAATAAAATCAAATAAAATAAAAAAATGAAAGCATAAAAGTCCGCAGTATGGCCACTAAACCTAAGATAATCTTCAAGGTCTTCAACTTTTGAAATTACATAATCTTCAGCTCAGCTCCCACTCGAACCAAGATACATAAATTACACGTCTTCAAATTTTAGGATTTACATAATTAAAATTACATCAAACCGACGGATCGCAGTCCGTAAACAAAATAAAATAAAAATAAAACATGATTAAAATTACAACCAATAGACGGAGCGCAGTCCGTAAACCAACCTAATACATTCTCCTATGGCCATACTAGTGACTACATTCACATTCAAAATTTTACTTATTTCCAAAATAAGTGACAAGGTTGCAACAACATATATATAATTAACGATTAAATATATATATTAAATAAAATGCAATAAAATTAAAATGCAAAACATAATAAATAAAATTGCAACTATAATTATCCTAATATAACTACAAGAAAAAGGTCAATTTGCGACGGAAACTTTGCGACGGAGTCTTAAACAGTAGCAAAAGAGCGCTTGCGACGGATTCTGCGACGGATATTTCACTTTGCGAGGGGTTTGCGACGGTCATTCCGTAGCAGCCATTTTTCCCATGGCGCGTCTATGTTTTCATATGGAGGGAAACTCTGCGATGGAAAATCCGTCGCTAATTACCAAATTGCGACGGATTGCGCGACGGAAATATTAACTTCTGGCTTGGCTTTGGAAGAGGACAGGTGGCAGAGAGACTGCGACGGATATGCGACGGAAATTCCGTCGCATGCCAGAGAAATTGCGATGGATTTGCGACGGAAATTCCGTCGCAGGCCAAAAACAATGACTTCTGGCATGGCTTTGGAAGAGGAGAGGTGGCAGAGAGACTGCGACGGATTTGCGACGGAAAATTCGTCGCATGATTTTTTAATAGATACCCAGCAGCTCTCTCTCTACCCGTGTTGTTTAATAGATACCCAAATCGATTTTCTTTCCATTCCCCAATACGACCGCCTTCACCAAATCACACCTTCACCGGAGCCACCCCCAAGACCATTGGCGCCAACCCAACCCCAGACCACCTGAGCCACACCTACACCACCGGATCTACCCTATAGGTATGCCCATCTTTCTCTCTCTCCCCCATCTTTAAATTATGGCTTTTTTTCAGATCTGGCCTCGCCGGCGGCCGACGCCACCTCTTGTGGCTGACCGACGACCGCCGCGCCACCCTACCCAGACCACCGGCCTCCTTTTCCCATTCCCCTTCCCTTTCTTTCTTCTCTCATTTTCCCCCTTCTTTGTGACAACCCTCGCGATGGTGGAAATAAAACATAACGAGCATGCAATTTATATAGCGGAAAATACGATATTTTTGAAACTTTTTACATGCCAAAAGAAGAGTACGAGGAATGTCAAATAAATACAAACTAAAGTATAACATACTACAAAGAGACGTAATCTTTCAAAACGTTATCAAACATAAAAGTTGTTTAGCAAACTAGCTAAGAACGTCTATGGGTGAATCGTCGAGTCCAACGCTCGCTAGCTCACATCTGAACCCAAAAACAAGCAAAGATCCAGCCAAGCAACATGTACATTCATGAAACATGAACGCCACAGTCAGTGGGGAGTAACTCCGGGTTCTCCCAGCCATATCACAAATAACATACTTAAACGGTAATAGACAAGTAGAAGCATACATATATATATACATATGAATTACGAGAAGTATAAATAAGCATTTCAATATATAAAGATATAGGCGTATGAAGTACAAAACTGTAAGCATCAGATTATAGACAGACTCGGGGAAGACACCCTTAGGAAACTATATAATCACTAGGACTTACATCTCACCGTTAGTGGCATATACTTGATAAGATAGAGATTCGACATATAAACCACGCCAAGTCGTCCAACGGTCACAAATAATCAACATATATGCATCCATCCAAACATACGATTATGGTAACATACTCTCTCACGGTTAATGACACGCACTAGCACCATCTACATAGCAAGTATGATCAATACACGTCCACGGGATAAACATTTCCCTGAACCATACACGTTAAAAGTTTCGTATATGAAAGACTCATTTCCTCCCGGTAAGACGACGATAATAATTTGGTCCTAGTCTAAACCTGGCCAGACTCTCGGAATAAACATGTTCCGATTCGACATGCGACACATGTTTCGCATCCAAGACTCGGTCAAACACAGAAGTCGAGTACCCCAAATTCGATCACAACTACACGAAAGAGGCGGAAAGAGCACAAGGATCATAATCAAGCGGTACGCTACATGCAATGACACCACCTTGCAAGGATACGACATTTGACGGTCGGGTTGATTAACGCATTGCGTTCTCCTCCCAACAACGTCGTCATATCCCCACTAAAACATGCATACAAGCATTAAGGATACACCTCCTCGTTCCGACATTCCAGTCTAACGAGCAAGGAGTTATAGCCGGGGAATTAGAGTTCATAACACTTAACGATTAGTGCTCAAATCAAAGCATACGTAAAACCGACTCAAAAGGGGACATATCAAAAATCGTCACAAAACATGCGATATAAGCGAGTGGGATATCATATATTCTAAACATGAATATTTAAAGCTATTACGTAAGTTTATACGACAAATGAACCGTACAAACTATTATAAGTGAGAGTATAAAGAAAGAAATAGAAGAAGGATTCAGGGGGTGCCAGCCGGTCAATAGGACCGGCCGCCGGCTACCCGGCTGGCACTTCAGCAACAATCGAAAACCATCAAAAATACAGGGATGTCCCAGCCGGTCAGGGGGACCGGCAGCCGGCTACCTGGCTGGGACCACATGCCTACCTAAGAAAAGAAGAAAGAGATGAGGGAGTCCCAGCCGGTCGGCTGACCGGCGGCCGGTCGGCTGACCGGCGGCCGGTCGGCTGACCGGCGGCCGGTCGGCCGGCTGGGGATTACATAGTACTAAAAATACTTCGAAATACCAATTTCACATCAGCCACACTCCCAGCCGGTTAGCTGGCCGGCCGGCCGGCTAGGACTACATATGCACGAAACATCATCAAACAACCCAATAATCACCAACAAACATCAAGCATCATCAACAATCATCAACCAACATAAATCCTATAGCTACACATTCAATTCTAACACAATTATTAACATCAAGCTATATTAAATGCATAGTAATCGTTACTTAACGTTGGGTAACATCAATTAAAGCATTTAAACACGTATTGATATCGAGTAACCCTTCACTGTTACCTTTGTGCGTCTTCAATCGTCTTCTAAGTCTTCCTTCACAAGGTAGTAATCCTTTTCGGGGTCTTGAAGGTCTCCACCTAGTCAAAGAAACCAAAAGATGAATACAATTCACCTTTGAGAAAGACGAAAAAATTGAAAATGAGAAAGACGGTAATTTTATTACCACACAAGTTAGAGGAGGATGAGAGGGGAAGATTATGATAAAAATAAAGGGATTTGGGTGACGAATGAATGAGTAGTGATGAACTTGAGTTGATCCAAAAATGGTGGTTAGGGTTTTGGTGGTTTGGTGAGGAAGAAGGTGAGTGAAGAGGATGAGTGGAAAAATGAGGGACTTAGGGTTAAATAAGGTGAGTGGAGAAATATGGGGAAAAAGTCCAAAATTCGCCTTAAGGCGTAACTGTAACACCCCCATAATTCTTTTCTTTTCGGAAAAATGACTTTAGATAAAACTCGGATTATGGGTGGGTCACATTAAACTAAATGTAGTAGTAGCATCCAAATCATATAATAAGTATGGGTGTAAATCTAAGTAGATTAAAGGAAAGAAATTCAAATATGATTACAACCAAAATAAAATGTTTGCGGAAGCGAAAATTCAAAGTTCAATAATTCATAATAGATAAATTATTTGAGCGTCATCTTTGATAATCTTGATTTAGCGCGCTCTCCCAATCATACTACATCTTAGTTTCCCTGAGTGCCTGTCACACGTTCTGCTCGCACAAACGTGGTCATAGCAGGTCCAATTAAGGCAAAAACAAAAGAGGGTCAACAATAATGTTGAGTAAGGTAAACAGTCCAAAAGTAAATAAGAGTTTTACTTAAATTTAGAATTCATAAGAAAGTAGAATATCATTGAGAAGTTCAAGTTTCTAAATAAGGAAATCTGACCCAAAATAGTTAGTCCTTCCAAATCTTAAAACACTTTCCTTCAAAGAAAACATTTCTTCAATTTCTTTAGTAAGTAATGGATAGAGGCCATATGGAGAGGATCCCGACGCCCTAGTCCGGATAAGACGGGGTTCACCAAACCATCTACAATAACTGTCCAAAAATCCCGAGTGTGCACACCCCTCCAAGGGCCAACTCCAAGGAGGAAGATAAGAGGACGGGGTCTCGATCAACTAACCCCCACCAAAAGCTCTGTATAGGAGGTCCCCTTTTATTATTTGGGAACAACCTACCCCTCTACCAAAACCGTTCAAACCAAAAATCAAAACCCTTTCCAAACAATTAAATCCATTTCTTGAGATTAACCATTTCCATAACTTGTCCAAAAGATCAAAACGGTTTTGGATTTCAAACTCTTAAAAGGTATGAGTCCTTTATTATATTTCAACACTTCAAAGGATGGAATAACATCAATTATTTTTCAATATTTCATCACACTAATCCAAAATTATAATAACAACCATTATAAACATTATACACAATGTAACATTTCAAACAATACTCAATAGTTCAAGAATAGTGTATGGACAAGCGTTTCCCTTACCTTATGAGCTGGTCTAGAAGTTTAAAGTGCTTCTTCTATAAATCCCGAGTCTACAATATACATAAAGTACTTGTTACTAAATTATTCCAGTCGGTCCTTAACTAGTTCAATTGGTTTTATGCATTTTACTCGGTTTTTGTTATGTTTCCATTTTGAACGTTTTATTCCGAGTTTTATTCTTAAGAAAGCGAACTAAGTTCATGATCAGAATATTTAAGAGTATTTTATCAATTTGGTGCTTTTGGATTAACAAGTTATAGCTTATACACTTGGTTTACACAAGTTTACTATTTTATACATATTTTACGGGTTTACAGATTCTGAACAGTGAATTCATAACGTCATAACTCCTTCGTTACTTAACTTTTTGGGGTAAGACCTATGAGGTTGTGTTCCTTAAAGGGTTATCTAGCTTTAAGTGTTAAGGTGTCAACGTCCAAAATCGACTCTAAGGCCTCTGAAATTACAGTTTAGTGAAAAAGTGACGGTTCCCGACTCACAAGATGTTTCGGGTTAGTTCGGGGCTTAAAACGTCAAAACACAAATTTTCCAGAGGCTATTATGCATATTTTTCTTTAAAATTTAATATAGGCAAAAATAAAGTATTATTTTTTAGTGTAGATATGTTTTCTAGTGCCTTTTTTCGAAAATGGTAGGTTCTCAATAATCGATTTAGTGAATCACTTTTAGTCATATATTTCAGATTGTCTTATCATATTATAAAAATCATAATAAATCGAAAACATCATATTTTAAAGCAAAGTCAGTTTTCATGGCTTCCTTTATGAGTCTAGTAACTTTAGTCATTACAAGGTTGAAGTCTAAATCGAAGTCTTAGATATCTAAAATCATGTGTTTTCAGAATGGGTCGAATTTAGAGTCACAAAAAGTGTCGGTGCATGGATCCTTCTTAAAAACATGAAACAAGTCGTTTCCAGAGCCTAATATGCTTTAACTTCAAAGGATGTTATTGTGTTAAAATATGAGACCCTAACTTGTTCAATAGATATACTTTTAGGATTATTAAAGTGAGATATGAAATTCCAAGCTACCTGAAAACAGGTTTCACTAATCTTTTTTTAATTTCCAAACAGTGCATGCAATGACCCTGAATGTTTATGGGGATTTTAATAACAACAATAGGTACGACATATATGTTTTTCAAACTAAAACTACGAGTTTAAGTCCGATTTTGTATTATGTGCAATATTAACCTACGATTTTGACACTTTAATGGTTGTTACTTGCTTGTTGTTTATGAATGGTGTTCTTAAGGTGATTCAACATAAAAATAGTGGTGGTTTAATTATTCTCACCAAGTGAAGATCTTGGTGTTAGCTAGATCCTCCTCCTTAAGCTTTCTTCTTCTTCTTCTTCTTCTTCTTCTTCTTCTTTTATGGTTTTTCCTCTCTCTTTCTCTCTACTCTTTTTTTTTTGTTGTTGATGGTGTTTGAGTGAGCCAAGAAATATGGTAGGAGCTTGGGTTATAAGATTTTATTGAGTGTTGGAGTGGAGATTTTGGAAAGAACAAAAGAAGGGTATGGGGAAGGGGATGGACGGCATCCAAGGAGACAAAAGAGGGCATGCTTCAACATGTATTGGCTCATTTGCATGTAGGAGACAAAGGAGACAAAAGAATTTATAATAAAATATATTCCTTAAATTTATTTTAATAAGAGAGAGCATTATATATATATATATATATATATAATGCTCTCTCTTATTAAAATAAATTTAAGGAATATATTTTATTATAAATTCTTTTAACGTTTGACGATGATAGCGTTATTAGATTAATCGTCTCAAAGTCGGATTAAATTTCTAGGTTACGTAACAGTTGTACCGCTACTAATTTCCCATTTTAGTTCTTATTATTTTTAGTCTTTATAATACTTTATTATTATTATCTTTAAATTTCCCTTTTTATTTTATTTGATGATTTTACGGGTATTACAGTAACCCACACGTAATTCCGAGTAGAGACCGAATACGAACTCGGATTTGCTAAATTAGACACGAGAAAATTAAGTTCTAATCTAACTCTAAAATTACGCTGATCCATAATAATATAATATTATTAAAATAAAATAGGGTACATTTGCGCGTGTTACATTCTTCCTCTTCTTTCTTCTTCTGCTGGAGCCACCGACCTCCTCCCGTTGCTGGCGCCACCCACCCCCACCACCACCCCATTCCTCCTTTTCCCCTTCCCCTTCTTTCTTCTCTCTCCCTTCTTCCTCTCCTCTCTTCTTCTGTCTGTCCGACCACCCTGCTCTCCCGTCGGCGCCACCCCCTCCCTGCCGGCGCCAACCTCCCCCTGCTGGCCCCACCCCATCTTTCCCGCCCTCCTTTAAATTGTTATAATTATTAATATACTATATATGTTGTATATATGTTAGTATAATTTTATGTTAGTAGTGTATAATTAGTATAGTTTATGTTAATATAATTTATGTTAGTATAGTATAATTAGTATAGTTTATGATACTATAATTAGTATAGTTTTATGATAAAAATATAATTTATGTTTAATTGTCATTGTTAACATTATTGTTAAGGCAAATTGTGTTTATTTTTATGTTTAAGTTTGCATGATTATTGATTAATTGTGTTGTTCATATATGATAGACCTAGTACCCGTTCAAGAATTATACATTAGGTGTAATTCTTGAATAGTTCCCGTTTTGGGACTGTCTTTGAATCTATCATGCCATTTAGGTGGTAAATACTAATTATTTTTTTAATTTTTATTTGACGATTAATTTTGGTTGACAGTTTCTTTAATGTTCTCTGAATACATATGTAGAGTGACAAGTCATTCAACATTGTGTATTTGGAGAACTGTAGGGAACTGCTGCCGAATTTTCTTCTCATAACACTTAATTAAATGATTAGTATTTAATAATGGTATGAAATACTCAAAGATGAGTTTAGGTTGGAGGGATAAGGACCCCATGAGCTCGAAATATTGTTTTTTTTTTCAGGTTGAAGATGTCAGATAATTGTTGTTGTTGTTGTTGTTGTTGTTGTTGTTGTTGTTGTTGTTGTTGTTGTTGTTGTTGTTGTTGGAGGTTGAAGGTTGGAGGTTGGATGTTGGAGGTTGGTTGTGTTGTTGTTATTGTTGTTGTTGTTGTTGGAGGTTGTTGTTGTTGTTGTTTTTGGTGTTGTTATTGTTGTTGTTGTTGTTGTTGTTGTTGTTGTTGTTGTTGTTGTTGTTGTTTTTGTTGTTGTTGTTGTTGTTGTTGTTGTTGTTGTTGTTGTTGTTGTTGTTGTTGTTGTTGTTGTTGTTGTTGTTGTTGTTGTTGTTGTTGTTGTGGATTAGTAGTTATTGTTGTTGTTGTTTCTGTTAGTACACTTTTAGTTCTTGTTGTTATTATTTTGTATATTTATTTAAGTCGATCATAATAATTATAAACGTGTATGTAGATTTGAAATGAAAAGAGTTCAACGTGAGTGGATGTGTGAAAGATTGGATTGTAATAAAACATTAAGGCACAAGTTTGTATTGGGCGTTAATGAATTCATTAATTTTGTTAAGAAACAAGAAGATAACGGTAGATGTAAAGAAATTAGGTGCCGGTGTCTAAAGTGTACAAATAGAAATTTTTTAGCAAAACAAGAAGTACGAAAACACCTAGGGCATTGGGGCTTTTGCGATGACTATTATGATTGGGTGTGCCATGGTGAGAATTTTCCCATTGAGGAGAGGTCTGGCAATCCTTATAGGGATATGGTGGAGGATGCGTTGCGCGACAACATTAATCAAATTAGAATGGAAAATGTTGACGCCGAAGTGGTTGATGAATCTCCAAATCTTAATGTAATAGCCTTTTTCAAAATGTTGGAACATGCCAATAAACCGGTGTATGAGGGGAGTCGTCTCTCTTTGTTGCAGTCAGCTTCACGGTTGGTAACTTTGAAATGTGAATACAATCTACCGCACAAATGTGTAGATGGTATCGCGTCATTTATAGGGGACATTATTCCTGAAAATCATGTTATGACGCGTAACTTCTATGAAACCAAAAATATTCTTCAAGCTCTTCAACTCCCTTATGAAAAGATAGATGCGTGTGAAAAAGGATGTATCATGTTTTAGGTGGATGATAGTCTTCTCGATAAGTGTATAAAATGTGGTAGAGATCGATATAAAAAATAAAAGAATGCAAATGGCAACGAGTTTATGCCACAAAACTAATTGCGGCAGAGATGCGATGGCATCATGAAAATCCACGTGTCAGCGGGATAATGACTCATCCAAGTGACGGCGAGGCTTGGAAACATTTTGATCGCCTTCATCCTTCTTTTGCAAGTGAGCCTCGAAATGTTCGACTTCGTCTTTGTACCGATGGTTTCGCACCTTTCGGTCAATACGGAAAGTCGTACTCTTGTTGGCCGGTAATGCTCACTCCATACAATTTACCACCCTGGCTATCTATGAAAAGACAGTTTATGTTTCTATCATTACTTGTACACGGTCTGTCGAGTCCCAAAAAACACCTTGACGTTTATTTACAACCGTTAATTCGCGAGTTGAAGCAGTTGTGGGAGACAGGGTTGTACACATACGACGTCTCTAGAAAACAGAACTTTGATCTTAGAGCCGTACTAATATGGACTATCAATGACTTTCCTACGTACGACATGTTATCGGGTTGGTCAACTGCTGGTGAACATGCGTGTCCATATTGTATGGAGAAGGAGACTAAGTCGTTTTGGCTTTATAAAAGTAGAAAATGAAGTTGGTGTGATTGTCATAGACAGTTCTTATAACCTGATCATGTTTTCCGCAAAGATAAAGTGAATTTTCGAAAAGGACGAGTAGAGAAAGATTTTGCTGATACGAGATTAACGGGTGAAGAAGTGTGGGATTGTGTGAAGCATTTGCCCAAAATTGTGGATGCAAGTAAAGCTGAATTGGACTCGTTAAACGTTTCTCGAATCGGGTGGTGGAAACAAAGCATTTTTTGGGAGCTTCCTTATTGGAGAACATTATTAATTCGTCATAACCTTGATGTAATGCATATCGAGAAAAACTTTTTCGAGCAACTGATTCACACGGTGATGGATGTGAAAAACAAGACAAACTTTACCCCACAGGCACAAGAGGACATGTTGACAGCTTGTTCTAAACAGTGAAAAATGGATTCATTCATTTTGAATAAAGAACAAAAGTAGGTGTTGTGTGATTGGATATCCAATTTGAGATTCCGGGACGGTTATGCTTCAGATCTGAGTAGATGTGTTGATAAACATGAGTTGAAACTACATGGATTGAAAATTCATGATTGTCACGTGTTTATGGAGCGTTTACTTCCAGTGGCTTTCAGGCACCTTCTCCCGAAGAATGACTGGAATGCAATAACTGAGATTAGCCAATTTTTCAGAGATTTGTGTACTTCATCGATACAAGTTGAAAAAATAACTAATCTCGAGAACAACATTGCCGAAATCATTTGCAAGCTAGAGAAGATATTTCCACCTTCTTTTTTTAACACAATGGAGCATTTACCAATATATTTGCCGTATGAATTGAAAATGGGTGGTCCAGTGCAATATAGGTGGATGTATCCTTTTGAGAGGTAATTATTAATTCCACAATTATCAAATTTGATTACTTACTTTAATTTCATTCGATCTTAACCAACTTTTTTATAGGTTCTTAAATCATTTGAAAAAAAAAAGATTGGAAATAAAGCGCGTGTTGAAGGTTCTATATGCAACGCGTATTTGCTTGAAGAAATTTATAATTTCTGTTCCTTTTATTTTTAAGAGAACGTAGACACAAAAGCCAAGGATCTCGACGTAGGCTTGAAAGAGTCTACGTATTCTACCTTACCCGAGATTTTTCACGATCACGGGGGTATTAGTTCTGGAAAGTGTCGTGAAAGATTTTTAGAAGACAACGAATATGAACGTGCACACTTATATGTTATATCTAACTGTGATTTAGATGAATTGAAGCATAACGAAGTGTAAGTAAAAAATCGATCTTTGGAACTTTAATTATTAAGAATTATAACAACATGTAAAAACTATTACTTAATTCGACATTATTTATAATGAATATAGGATGTTTGAAAATTATATCAAAACAGAATATCCCCAATTTCTCACTGCCGAGGATATTTGGAACAAATTTGACACAAGATTTCCCCAGTGGTTTAGAGATCAAGTAAGTACATACTACATACTAATACCAGATTACTATTTTTTTTGTTATACCTGAAGGTATTATAATTTGATAATAATTTAACAATGATAGGTAAACAACTTAAAAGATCCAGTTCTCATTGCCTTAGCACAAGATCCTTCGAAAAGGGTGCGAACATGGAAACGTTATTTCATTAATGGCTACAAATTTCGCACTTTCAAAGATGGGTCAGATTTTGAAAAATCTACAATTAATAATGGAGTATGTGTAAGTTCAACTGAGGGAGCTGACTACTATGGAACACTCAATGAAGTTGTTGAATTGTCATACACAGGCAAAAAAAGCACATATAATGTTATTTTATTCAAATGTGATTGGATAGATAATTCTGAAAAATGAATGCAAATGCATAAGGATTATAAACTTGTGGATGTTAATCGAAGCAGAAAAGTTCCGAAATACGATCCATTTGTGTTGGCGTATCAAGTGGAACAAGTTTATTATACTTCATATCCAAATATCAAAAGAGATAAAGATAAGTGGTCAACAGTATTTAAAACTAAAGCCATATGGCATGTTGATGCACCTATTCTCGAATCTGTGTTTCAAGAAGATGTGATTAGTAGTGAGACACTACTATCAATAATTGAAGTGGCATATGATAACGAATTTATAGAGGAGGAAGAAGAAATGTAAATAGAGGACAAGAATGATGAGAAGGTAGAAGAGGAGGAGAAGGAGGAGGAGAAGCGGAAGGAAGACGGAGCAGAAGATGAAGAGGAAGAAGAAGATTTTATAGACTCTCTTTTTAAATACAACATTTCCGAATACCAAAATTCAAGTAGTGATGATGAATATGATTATTTCTAATTCTTATATTAGTTGAAACTACTTTTTGTAAATGTATGGCGTTTGCAAAGCACTTTCATTTTAGTTGTTGACAGTTGATTTTATTATTCATTAATAAGAATATATAGTTTCTTGTTATTTAATTGTACATGTTTGTTAATTCATTACCACTATGAATACTTTAGTTTTTCTCTATATGGCGGGCGGACGACAAAGGAGAGGTAGTTGTAGTAATGTAGGAAACCGAGAGCGGAAGGATGAGAATGAACAAGTCAATGACGGGAATGTGCAACAGTCACAGGTGGATACTACTACTTGCCAAATCCGTCTCGATCCGGATGAGGAAACAGGTGTCTGGTAAGACTAATTCACTTTTACTTTAATTGATTAATTATAATTATTTAAAATATCATAATATTTATATATAATGTATTTAACTATGAGAATTGATTTCAGGTTCAGTGACCCAGATGTGGTTAAACTGATATCGGAGACCATAACCTGCGGGTACAAGAAACATGCTCCAAACTGGAAAGAGGCGTCAAATACTTTGCGGTCGCCTTGGTGGAACTAGTTTGAGGTAGAATTATTTAAAATATTATAATTATATCTATTTCAATTTTTTTCTCAATTTATCTTTGTTATTGATTTATTATTTTTTTGTTTATTTACTTAATGTTTTCCTAACTTTATGTTTTTTATTCATGCCAGCAAAGGGTTTCTTTTGAGCCTTACCATACATACTTTCTCCCTTCAACTCCACTCTACCACTTTCATTTTTGCACACTATTCATGAGTCGGCATCTAATTGCAATTTTCTCTCAATATATAAGTGAAAATATATTCATGTGTGATCTTGTTTGATTCGTCTTTACGAGTACATTATTAATATCCAACTTTTATAATTTTTGCAAACACGTAGCTAACGATATTTACCGCGTAAAACACGTCTCGGCTGTGACAACCCTCGCGAATGCGGAAATAAAACATAACAAGCATGTGAATTATAAAGCGGAAAATACGGTATTTTAAAAACCTTTTTACATGCAAGATACAAATACGAGGAATGTCAATAATTACAAACCAAATATAAAATACTACAAGAGACGTAGTCTCTCAAA
>JAIUZE010028316.1:0-14751 GCA_022085475.1 Heliosperma pusillum
TATGAGAATTGATGAATTGTGATGATAGATGATATTTGTGTTATGCCTTAGTGAAATTGTGGAGATTTGTGTGACTCGTACCTGTCCGAATAGGACGCAGGCTGCGTCGTGGTGACGCAGGCTGCGTCACTCGCTGCCGACTGAAATTTTTCTGCACTGACCCCTTTTCGTAAAATGATCATATCTCCTTCGTTACTTGCTTGTTTTGGGCGTGTGACATCCCGTTGGAACCGTAAGAGGATAAGATATCACCTCCTTTTAGAATTTCTGCATTTTCATGTCTATAACTCTAGTAATGACCGTTTGAAGGGGACCCTTGTTTTCGTTGGTTTCCAAACAACGTTGTTTTTGAGAGGTGATCTATGTTTTTATTCATTATGCTTCATAAACTTGTTATAATGCTTATGTATCATGTATTGACTCATGTTTATCATATTTAAACTTATATGATTCCCTATTCTCATGTTTTGTGACGGTTTTTGGTATCTTCTCACTTTGAGTCGGTTTTTACAAATGATACGGTATGAGAACTATTTTGTCTTGTGCTTTGTGCTCTCATTCCCTTGGCTACCTCCACGTTCGTAAGGCTGGAATGTCGGAACGGGGAGGTATCATACTGCTTAATTGCATGTATTAGTGGGCATACGACGACGTTGTTGGGAGGCGAACGCAATGCGTTGATCGACCCGGCCGTCAAATGTTGTGTACTTGCGAGGTGGTGTTATTTGCATGTAGCGTACCGCTTGTTATGAGGCTTGTGCTCTTTTCCGCCTCTTTCGTGAATTGATCTACCGAATTTGGGGTACTCAGCGTCTATGATTGACCGAGTCTTGGATGCGAAACGTCATCGCATGTCGAATCGGAAAACGTGTATTCCGAGAATCTGGCCAGGTTTAGATTAGGAACCGTATTGTTATCGTCGTTCTACCAGGAGGACATTAGTCTACATATACGAAATGGATTGAATCGTGTATGCGTTCAGGGAAGGCTTTTCTCCCGTGGATGCCCATTAATCATACTTGCCATGTACACGGTGCTAGTACGTTTCATTTACCGTGAGAGAGGTCGTCTTTGTGTCGTTGTTCTTGAATGCGTGATTTCATGATTTTATTCATGGTCATTGCATGATTGGGCATCGTCATTGTATTGTTATGTGTGGATGGTTGATTACATGATTGATATTCATGGTCATTCGATGACTTGGCATGGTTTGTTTGTCGAGTCTCAATCTTATCAAACTTATACCGCTAACGGTGAGATGCAAGCCCTAGTGAGCGTATTCGGTTGTCTAAGAGTGTTTTCCCCGAGTCTTTGTATCACATGATGGATTCGGATTTGTATTCTATATGCTCTTATCGTTATATATTGAAATGCCTATCTATTCTTATCGTATCTCACATGTATATCTATATATTCATGCTTCTACTTTGGTATTTCCTTCTATGTACGTTTGATGTGATATGGCTGGGAGAACCCGGAGTTACTCCCCACTGACTGTGGCGTTCATGTTTTTCATGGATGAACAGGTTGCTTGATTGGATGGCTTTTTGCTTGACTTTTGGGTTTGTCTGAGCTTATCCGGGCGTTGTCCCTGGATGAAACACACCTCTAGACGATTTTTAGCCTTGCTTTCTAAAACAACTTTTACCCTTGTTAACATTTTGGAGAGACTTCGTCTCTTGATGTAGTATAATATTAATTCGTACTGTAGTTTGTAATATTGACACTCCTCGTATTCTTTCCGCTTTTCGTTGTATAAAAGTTTTTTTAAAACTTCATATTTCCTCTATATAATTCATGCTTGTTTTGTTTTATAGTTCCGCATTCACGTCGGGTTGTCACACTTTGGCCCTGCAAATGATTACACAGATGAGAACCACAACCAGTATCTAGTACCCAAGTTCCGAAACTTGCATGGTTAATCTCAATCATAGGAATAAAAGATGACGTACCAACAGGAGTGACGCGGCCTGATTTTACGTCTTCAGCATACACGGGACAGTTCCGCCTCCAATGCCCAGTCTTGTGGCAATGGTGGCACTCCATGTTTTCTTTGCTCTTTGTCTTGCCTTGTGAGCTACTGCTAGTCTCACCAGGCCCACTCTTGCCTTTTCCTGGCTTCTTGAACTTCGGCTTCCCTACAGCTAGGTCGGCCTGAGCCTTGCCCTTACCCTTACCCTTGTTTGCAATCATGAGAACGTTCTGCTTCAGGCTCCCACTCAATTTCAGATCCTTCTCAGTCTGTATGAGAAGTGAGTGTAGCTGATGAGGATTTCTCTTCAAATCATTCATATAGTAATTTGCCCTGAATTGGGCAAAACCATCATGAAGTGAATGAAGCATGCGGTCAATGACCACGCTCTCTTTGATTTTGCAATCAAGTGCCCCCAGTTTTTCGAGATTCTAGATCATATCGAGAATGTGTGGGCTAACCGGTTGGCCCTTCTGGAGTTTCGCTTCAAAGAAGCGAGTGGTAAGCTCATACATAACGATCTGCGGTGCTTTTGAGAACTCGTTAGTGAGCGTGGTGAAAATCTTGTTTGCACCTTGGGCAATGAATCGTCTTTGCAAATTGGATTCCATTGAAAAGATGAGTACGTTCTTTATCGCACCCGCCTCCATTACGAAATCACTATAAGCAAGTGATTCATTTGCTCCTGCATTGGAGCCCGGGTTAGGCGATAGTGGCACAGTCAAGTACTTTAGCTTAGCGTCAGCTATGGCAGCATTCCGTAATGAAGCCTCCCAGTCCGCAAAGTTGGACCCGTTATTCTTCAGTCGCGTGTACTGATTCATATTGTCCATGAACATCTTAAGCCAGGATTCGCGTGCGAGCGTGGCACTTGGCATAGGGGCATCAGCATGTCCAGCCATTTGTTATAACAGTTTTATCGATATAAATGAATGCTACACTGCGAGAAAAGAGATAAAACATAATAAGCATTTTCATCGTTTTAATTAAGTCTAATGCAAAACCGATTAATGCAAAGATTCATGCATTTATACAATTGACCTCCCTCAAGTATTATATAAATGATCCCAAGACTCAATTTCTTTAAATTGATAAGCCAACTTCTTGGCTAATTCTACTTTTAGAATTCCTGGTCGATAAATTTTCGTAAATTCTATCTTTAGTCCATCATAATCACGAGATATTACTCGGACTATAATGTTGAGGTAAAATAGGTCAACACATACTACTTACCCAACGTAGAAGGGATCATATGGAGAGTAAGGTCCTATATGCCTACCGACGAAGAAGGGAGTCATAGCAGTTTTTCCTATAAAGACTAATCTCAATTTTGGATTTTAGAGGAAGGTCCATCAGCTTTAATTTTATTCATTTAAGTGAACGAATGATCTAGCATTTTGAGAATGAATAATTTAAGATGATAGCTTTTAGAATTATGAGTGACATCTGGATGTCCATGATAATTAACATACAATATATATGAGTCAATTTTCATGCAATTAAGTAGTAGTAGGTGGTTTGGTTTATGCGGAATATGATGCAATAACTATCATGCAAAAGAAAAACAATAAGAATGGAAAAATGAAAAACAAAGTACAAAGTCCTAGTGTGGCCTATCCTATCAAAATAGAATAAAAATACACTTTGGAATCCATCCTTATGGACCCTAGAAGCTTGACTTGATGTTCCATCTTGGTCCATGTAGCGGGAGTGAGCTATCCGATCTCCATCTTTGGTCTTCTCAAAAATACAATTTTTAACAATTACAAAATATAAACCTATTTACATTCTAATTTAAAAATGTTAATTAAAGATTACAAAGGGGAGATTCGAGATCTCAAATTACATCAAAGACCATGTTACCATCATTACGATAACACAATCTACTAAGGCCACACTAAGCAATACAAATTACAACCTCTTGTAAAAATACAAAAATAATCCATTCATCCATTCATTCATTCATTCAACAAAAAAAAATGCATCAACAAAATAAATTAAACATTCAAGACATAATTCATTAATTATGATGATTAATTTATCCAAACCACCTATAAAATGATAAAAATCATGTGACAATTCCTTAATTGTACACAACAATTTTAATCAACCATAATCCAATTTAATTCATATTATCGGGTATAACATAAATTAAATTCAACATTATTTTAAACCTTTTTAAAATAATAGGGTATCTATCATTGTGAACTTTTTCACAACAACAAAACAACATACATTATCTTTATAATGCAATAATCAAAACAAAACAAAAAAAAAAAAAATTCACTATTCACGGATGAAGAGTACCCGTGAACAGTAGCAGGTACAAATATTTTTTTTTTCTCGGTTTTAATCAAAACAAAACAAAAACATACAAATTAATCTTATTAATTTGATCATGCTAATAAAACTAGATCGGTACAAACATTCAACATCTAATCATTATTAAACATTGATACAAACTAGATGATTCAAATTAACCTTTTAAAATGAATATCTAAATCATGATTAATCGATTATCAAATTACTCAACTAATAATAATTATTTTGTATATTCATATCGAAAAATTAGCACAATGAATGTTCTTAAACATCCAAAACAAATTCCTTTTACATTTCAATTTAATCCTCATTAAATCAAAATATCAACAAATTCATTATATTATTATCTTAACATATTAAAACAACAACATATATGAATCAAAAAAGGAAAAACAAGGCAAAAAAATTTTTTCCTTACGGCAGAACAGTGCCGTGAACAGTACCAAATTTTTTTTTTCCCGGCCCGTGAACAGTACCAAAAAAAACAAACCCTAATTTTTTTTTTCTTTCAGCCGAAAAAAAAAAAAAAAACAAAACAAAACAAAAATTTCTAATCTTATACTCCCTCCAATCCAATCCAAACTACCCACCTTCCATTTTAGGACAATCCAATCCAAACTACCCATACCATAAATGAGAAAAATTAGGACAACTCTATCCTTATGACATACCTATATTTACAAAAATTGTCATTCTTATAACATACCTCACCTAATTTATGTACTACCTCTCTCATCCTTTTTCCCATACTACCCTCACCAAAAGCAATTTTCTTAAAACTTGTGCAAAATGGTGTGAGTAGTTTGGATTGGATTGGAGGGAGTATTTCATCAAATATGAAAACATATAAAATAATTTCATAGCCAATTGCTCTGATACCACTTGTGGGAATTATCGGTATACTTCCCTTTAAAATTTCGGATTATAATGAAATTATAACTATATGAATTTCTAGTCATAAATGAAATTGCATAATAAAACAAGAGATTAAGAAATAACCTTCGGTCCTAGTAAAAGGCCTAAGAACAAATACCAAAGTAGGTATTCTCCTAATCGTTACACCCAAGATGGTTCAAGAAATGCCTTCGTCGTGCTAGAACGAATACCCAAAAATTACTTTTAATTTTGAGTGTATAATGATGATGAATATGAAGATGAATGAGAGAGATGAAAATCAGAATTTTCTTTCTCTCTTTTTCTTTGTGTGTGCCGTCACTTTTTTAGTCAAATTAGGGTTGGTAGAAAAACTTCTTTTTCACCCTATAAGAGCCGTGAGACCAAGAAGAGAAGAAGGAAAACCTAGTTTCCTTATTTAACTTTACCTCTATTAGGCAGTTAGCATCTCATTTAATATGTACATAATATAATATGTATTCTAATTATTATTAGTAATGGACCGTCACATATACCGAGTAATGCCGGACCAATACACTATAATAATATCGTGTAATACATATCCGCCAACTTAAATATAACAGTTTACATTTAGTTTAGACCAACATTATATACATGGATTAAATATAACATTTTATATTCAATTACCAGCTAACATTATTTAATCGTTATTAAATAATCGTATCATCATCACATTGACTAACCTTTTAGTCAAATACATCGACTAACCTTTTAGTCATTTAATAAGGCATCAATATGATTATTTTCTCAAATAATCACATCTCTCAAACACATCCTTTAGGTGTGACTTTTAGGGATCAGTTGATCACCGCCATCTGTATGACAATAACGTCAAACTTATCTAGCAAGCCAACCGTTATCGATAAACGTTAATCAACTGATTATAATACAAAGTATACCCTGTGAACCTTATCTGTTATCACACTAAATGTAAAGGACAATAGCTCCAACAACTTCTTGGGTTGACCAAGGCTGAGGTAGACCGTTATCGTACCTCGAAAGGTGTTCGTATGGACGATTTTGTTAATCGATTTATAAATAGGGGGGTTCTATATCATACACTGCGAGGCACAGAGCCTTTGGATTTTACCTTTTGCATTGCTATATCTTGCAAGGCCATGTTGATAAAGAGATGAGAGAGGATCCTCTTTTCTTGAATCTGGTAGAACAAATGGAGCTGCACAAGAGCCCAACATGCCTATGTCTAGGAGAGATCATTCTCAGCCTGTATAATAGAAAGACTAATCGAGAATTTCCATATTTGGGAAGTTCCATCATCTTGCAAGTAAGAACTCCTTCTTTTTTCTCTTTCTTTCTTTCTTTTTGTTTCGTTTTTTTTGTGTTTCTCTTTTCTTTTCTTTTTGTCTTTTTCATTTTTTTTACATGACTTTTTCTTTGCTGAAGATATGGCTGATGGAACGGCTGCGATTGATAGAGCCCCCCAGTTAACGTGGCGGGATATCGTGCTCGATCAATTACCATGAGAACCAGGCTATATATGGTGGACTTTTCCCGGATATGCAATTATTAGGAAAATAAATTGAGGAGCGAGGGTGGTCCCTTGATTCGATGGGTCGTGCCATGGTGGCATCTTAGGTCAGTAACTGGGGTATCATCTTTGGATTCTCCTCGGTTTGTTCGTCTCCATGGCTTAGGATTTATGGTACGTATATTTCCGAAAAGACTATTGAGGCAAGTGGCCTTAAATAGAAAATTCCGAGGCTTGATACCGTTCCCCAAACTGCCTTGGCTCATACTGTAGAGTCTTGTCGGGAATAGGCCGCTAGATGAGTTCAGAGGAATATGTGGTATGTACCTGTTCCAGTTGGCTCGTTATGGGTATCTCACTCATACATGTAGTGGAGAAAGGCTAATACTCCTGAGGAGCGTGAGAAACTGAGAAAACATGAGCCTATAGACTATAAAATTGGCAAGACGGCTAAAAAGAAAGAGAAGTATCTGACGGAAGGGGAAGAAGAAGCCGACTCCTAGTTGTTCATCCAACAAAGAAACCGAGAACTACTCATGCCGTGAAGATGGTGATGGATAGAAATGGTAAGGCTAGACCGCGAGAAAGACCGTTGGTGATTCGGTCTGAGATAGCGCAAGAGCGCCCGGCTCGTGGTCGAGACAAGAAGAGTGGAAAGGGTGACAAAGGCAAGGGGAAGATGGAAGAACAGCCTTAGTCACATTTTATTATTTAGTATTATTATTATTTTTTTGAATTGTAATAAATGGCGGGGTTTTTAGAATCCTAGCTTAACATTTATTTCAGCATTTTCTTATGTAGCTTATTATTATTATTAATAATGGAATAATGAATAAAAGATCAAGTTTAGTTAAGAAACTGATGGGATTTTCTTTTATTATTCTTGTCAAAATTCAAATGCAAGTGCAAATGTCCTTCTATTTACATTTTAAGATAAAGACGAGTTGAATCCCGTGAAGGATTGCCTACGTATTCATTAGAAAACATTAAATCAAACCCAGCGCGTAGTTCAAAAATTTAAAAGAATAATTGTTCAAAGCAAGAGCTTGTAATAAACTCAGAAGAAGATGGCATGAGCCTTGCTTACTCCAAAAGAAGAACGATTCAATTTTGATGACATGAGGATTATCCAAATGTCAAAATGCTAGAGCATAGTGACATTAAAATGGACTGGTCAGGGGCCGATTTTATTCCGTGTCGCATGAGCAGCACGTGGGTTAACGTGAGGCCCGTTTGTTTTTTTTTGTTCGACCTATGCTAAGGGTAGTACCGTTTCAATTGGTCTAGGTTGGTAGGGTTTGCGAATTCATTCCCATCTAGGTCTTTGATTCTAACTGCACCCCCTGCGAAAATGGATTTGACTAATAAAGGCCCAGCCCAGTTAGGTTTGAACATTCCTTGTGGATCAACATGTAGGAGGGCTCTGACTGATTTGAGCACCAAGTCCCCTTCTTTGATGTTTCTGGATTTAACCTATTTGTTGAAGGCTTTGATACGTGCTTCATATGTCTGTACATTATGTAAGGCACGCAGTCTTCACTCGTCCAAGAGGACAAGTTCATCATATCTATCTCTTTTCCATTCAGCTTCCGGAATTTTACTTTCCAAAAGAATACGTAGAGATGGAATTTCTAGTTCTACTAGTTGTACAGCTTCCATCCCGTAAGTTAAGTAGAAAAGAGAGGCCCAGTGGGTATCCTAACTGAAATGCGATAGCCCCATAAGGCAAAGGGTATTTTGCTTGGCCAATCACGGTAAGTCTCGATCATTTTCTTGAGGATCGTGACGACATTCTTATTAACTGCTTCTACTGCGCCAATAGTTTGAGGTTAATAAGGCGAGGAATGGTGATGCTTGATTTTGTATTTGGCTAGCACTTGTTCAGTCTCAGCCTGAAAGTGTGATCCATTATTACTGATGATCTCATGTGGGAAACCATATCGGCAGATAATATTGGTTTGTATGAACTTTGCCACATTTTTAGCGGTGAGACTAGTGTAGGATGCTGCCTCGACCCATTTGGTGAAGTAATCAATAGCTACCAGAATGAAACAGTAACCTCCTGTTCCGGCTGGGGTTATCTTTCCGATAATGTCGATTCCTCATGCAGAAAACGGCCAAGGAGATGTCATGGTGTAAAGTATCGAGGGAAGAACTGTTGGAGTAAGTGTCTTCAACAATAATGCGATTACATAATTAAATCTCAATAATAAGAATACAAAGGGATGAAAGATATTATAGTCAACTGGTCAACATTAATCGGTAATGATTGGCTTCCTAGAGTTTGACGTTACTGTCGTATGACGGTGGTGATCAGTTGATCCCTAAAGGTCACACCTATAGGACCATTCCCTTAATTGTATAGTTAATTAATTGAATATCGATACAGATTAATTAAATCCTTAAATTGAACAAATTTTATTTGTGAGTGAAAATTTATGTCTTATTGTAATAAGATTAAATAAGACGCAATTTTCTAATTAAAATGTTATATTATTAAAATTGATTATTGTTTATGAAACAATTTGAGATAAGAATGATTAGTTGATTATAATTACAAAGGGTTGTAGATTACATCAACTGGACTTAATGTGACCCATTTTATATATGTAATTATGAATTACTGTTTATTTTGTTACATAATGTGAAATAATATTTAAATTGTTAAATATACATTTATTTATCCTAATGACATGTGACATGGTACATGTCATACCACATTACAAATGACAAAATTACAAAGATAAAATGAAGTCCATTTTAAGTGGGTGTGCCGTTTTTTGTGGGTATGTTTTAGGTAGTTATGATTATTATTTTAATTGTTAAAACACAATCATGATGCCTAAGTACCTAGACCTTGGGCTAGCATTTTGATGAGAACAAAAAATTAAGCATGCTTGGGGCTCCCCAAGGCATGCATGTGCCGGCCTAACACCCACCCCAAACCCCATGAGAATAAGTTCTCATTTTCCTTATAAAAATCATTCTTATCAAAATCTCTTTATCTCACTAACAACTCTCATAAAAGAGTTTATGAATAATTTGTTCTAAAGTCTAAGATCTTCAATATATATTACTATTGTAGTAATATTATTAGAATTAGATTTTCATTTTAAGGTCACTAATAATATTTCTACTAATAATATTATTGGTATTAAAGGATTGTCTTGGGTGCAATCAAGAGGAGTGTTTCTACAATAAAAACTAGGAGTTCATGCTCATTATATAAGCTCAAGAACAGGGTTTGGAAGGTGTCCAATCTTATGCCCATATCTTATAAGATCAATGTAAGAAAAGTTTCTTCTTATCTTTATTTTGTTATGCATGCATAAGTTCGCAATAGTTTAAGAGTAAACTATTTATTTTGTAATATTATAAATGTATAATATTGAGTTTAAGAAACTTACAAGCGGTATCAAGAGCCTTGGTTGTTGCATGCATAATCGATTTTTAGTTTTTCGAGTTATTGTAACTTAAAGAAAACTAGTAATTTGTGTTTTATAAGATAAAATCACAAATTTATTTACATGTCAATATATTCTAGTCCTAATATGAGTTTAGGTCATTTTTTTTATTTATGGAAATTTATAGTGCTCAAATATGATTTTTAGTGTTTTTATTACATTTTAATGAGTAAAATTATGTTCAAAATGCTAAAACTAGTTAGACTTATATTATGAACGTGAAATTTGTACACTATATCACAAATATATTTTACTTACTATATGTAAAATTTCGTATGAAGTGGACTTATTTCGTATGATTTATGATTTTTATATAATAAAATGGAATAAATAAAGGTTAAATGGTTAAAAACACTTCCGATTTAAATATGACCATAAAATTTTAGTATGTTTTCCTATGAATTTTTTCTTAATAGACTGGAAAATGTGAGACTAATGTGATTTGTCTAGCATGATTTATGAATTTTTAATGTAAAAATGGCATAAATAGTGACTTATTTAGAAAATAAAGCTAAAATAAATTTCATGTCAAGATAAAATTGTTCTTGGTTGCATAAATGTCCCAAATTTCTGATCTAAAGTTGAAAATTTAATATGATTAATTTTTGCATGTTTTATGTATTTTATTTGATAAAACCGATAAAGCGCAACCGATTTTTCTCAAAAACGATTCGATTTTTAAAACCATGAATTTTGACATTATGAGTGTCATGTAAATGTTCCAGAATGTACAAAAATGTAAAATTAAAAATTCAAAATTATTGTTGGATTTATTTGATTAAAATATGATTTTAAAAGTCTAATTATGAACAATTTTATAACAACAAGTTGAATTATTGTCAAAAATTGAGTGGTGACTACTTTTTGAGTCCTAACTCAGTTGGGATAATTAACGTGGACTTAAATGGGATTTAAGTAATGTTTGGTGATTTTAAAATGTTATTATCACGCATTTCCGTAAAACCGGGTTATATACGATATAAACCGTAATATAGGGCGATTTGGCATTTAAAATGAGCATGTTTTATACATATTATCATGCTGCATATTCATTATTAATGTCATATTTTGGTTTATGTAATTTGAAATTTTGTAATTTATTCCTTGTATGGCCTTAGTTTTAATCGATATTACCCGGAATGTAAGGGAATATTGATTCGGTTGTAATCTATTGTGATCTCGTATCACTTTTATTGTATTATTTTATTTTTATAAATGTATAATAGGAAATTTTTAATTTTATTATATAATTTGTAATTATTTGTAATACCGGAGTTTCCCAAAGACGGTGCCATTCGGAAAGGAGTTCCGAGAGAGAGAGACGGTGACCTTGGGAAGCGTGCTTATGAAGTTCAAGGGACCAAAGGAGTTGGTTTCCGAACTTGTAATAGATTATATGATTTTCTATTCTAGGAAAGGCCATACTAGGAGTTTTATTTTTATGCTTGCATTTTAGTCAATATGTTTGAATGCATTGCCAAATCGCCATAACATGACATGCATATTTTATCGAGTATTCAACCGTGTCAATTAAAATTATCATTAATTCATCGATTTAGTTCACTTAAACGAGATAGATAATAAATTGTCATGACCTCTCATAATAAATAATTGAGAGCAAGGCTTACCAAATGTTAGAACCCATGAATCCCAAATTTGCAAGGAAGTAGGCCCGGCTCACCGGGGTGCTAAACTTCTTACGTTGGGTAAGTGGGGTAATAAAGGTTATTATTTCGAAACTTGGATTGAGCTCAACAGAAGTATTTGCGACCGTAGCCGCATGTGTTCCGGGCTTAAGATAAATATTAAAGTAATATTATCGACCAAGAATTCTAATGTAGAATCGATTAAAGAGTTAATCCATCGAATTATACTATTAAGGGATGAATCGGCTTACCGTGCCCAAGTTGATATGAATTTGGATCTCGGAATCTTTTATGATAGTTGGGTAGAGGTCACTATATAAATGCTTAACTTGTGTAAAATGTTTGCAAGTTTAAAACGATAATTTTTAATTATTTCCTTGATAAGTGAATATTTGTATGATTTTAACCCCCAGTTTAGCTCGGTTTTGTATGTCATTTGTGCTTTGTTAAGCCATTTTATGAGCTAATATCATCTTCTAGGCGAATTCCTGTGTTCTAACTTGTTTTGTAGGGAAAGTGACGTTTCTACGCCCTTTTTCTATATGCCCGAGCATTTGCCTAGAACCCTAACGATTCAAAGAAGAAAGCTTGACCATGTGTAAGGCATTTCAAGAAGGCTCACTAACTTAAGAGAGAGAAGAAGCAAAGACGGTTTCGTAGTTGTCGGAAGACCAATCAATTAGACGGGAGAATTCATCGCTTTACATCAAATCCAAGCAACAAACCCGATTGTATAAGTCAAGGGGGATGTTGTAAGTCAAGTCAAAGCGAAGGAAGATGAAGCGTTAGTCATGAGTTTCCAGAAGACGACTTACCCGATCGGGTAAGTGTGTACCCGATCGGGTATTTGTGCTGCTTCGTGCATTGCGGCTCCTTCATCCTATTTTTGACCTATGTATTTATTGCCCGACCTCTTCTCCACGAAACCCTAATACTATAAATAGATGCTCTAGCCTCACACACTGTCACACACTATCTTACACAATCTAATCCTATATTTCATACAATCTTCTTATTAGTTTTCTCTTTAGTTTAGTCTTTCTAGTTTAGTCTATCTTCTTCTTTTGTCTTTTGTTTTAATTCATTTCTGTCCATTTCATATCAAAACATTAGCATAGTTCAATAAGAATTTCAATCTTTGTATCTACTAGTTGGGTTCAAGAGTTGTAATTCAAAGTATGGTATTTCTATGCGAGGGATTTCTATTATTGTTATCACTTTCATCGTTGATCGTCACCTAGGTATTCCTAATTTATCCTTTGCTTATTGTTCTCTATTGCTTTCCATTTGACTGTCATTTTCTATTTCATTAGATTCATTTTCATGTTGTTAAAATCATAGTTTCATTGCTTAGATTGTCGTATAGCGTCGTTATTATCGCCACATAGAGAGTCTAAGTTATTGTCAAAATCAACTAAATATGCTTATCTTAACTTTCATTGTTAATATCAACACAACCATGAGTGTGTAGTCACCTTTCTAGGGTGTAGGGTAGCCATGTTAGATTGATTAAAATATGATAATTGGATAAAGGAAATTGTGCTTTTAAAACATTGTGTCTATGCATGTTTGGACTTTAACGATAGTTGACGATTCTTGATCACAATCTTTGACTAGTGTGGAATTCTTTTCCAAGGTAGATATACAGGAATTGAATAGACAAAGCGTGACATAGTGGATTAAGACCTAGTAAATCGCACTAAAAGCATGCTAGACCATCTGATCTATGATTGTAATAAACACACCATTCTTACGAACGCTCAATGAATTGCTTGCATATCCTAAATCCAATTTCATTAATATGTCAATCTACATGTGTGAACCTACTTCCCTAGATGCTTCTCATTAGTGTTAATTTATCATTTGCTTTATTGTTTTCATTTCAATTTCTTTTTATTTTGTTTTTATGCCACTTGTTAGTTTAGACATCACAAAATCCAAAACCCAGAAAATCATTTGATAAAACTCAATTGTGAGACGATTCACAATCCATAGGAAACACCATCTCCCTGAGGATCGACCCCTACTTCCCTATATACATTAATTTGTTATTAGCCTAGTCTGGGTAATTTATCTTTGTATCGGGCTTGCGACAGGCACGATCAAATTTTGGCGCCGTTGGCGGGGAGCACGGTTTAGTTTTCCTTTTTATTGTGATTTTAATCACGATTAGTTTTATCTAGTCTTTAGGAACTCAAATTCCTTTAGACCTCTCTTGATTTTTCATCTTAGCTTTTCTATCTTATGCCCAGATCTTCTAGACTAGGGACCCATATTCCTTTAGACCCCGAACTAGAAAGAACTCTGCGTAGGAAATTAAAGCTATTCAACGAAATTTCAAAAGCTTCTGACATTTCAAGTTTAGATCGTATTCGTGAGAATTACTCGGATATCTTACCTAATCTCGAAGGAGAAGAAGATCCATTTTCCTATCCATTTCAAAAATTCAATCATTTTTCGACCAACATTCCATCTTCATCTTCACAAACAAAAATGGTTCGACTTTCCGACCATTCTAAACCCACTGCAGATACACTTCCAAAGGGTATCGCTGCACCTCAAATTACAGCCCAAAACTTCGAAATCAAACCTGCCTTCATCAATCTAATAGAAAGAAATCAATTTGTTGGCAATGCCACAGAAGATCCCAACCTTCATATCCAAAACTTCTGTGACTATTGCTCCACGATTAGACAAACTGGAGTATCCCAAGAACAGATTAGGGAAATGCTCTTTCCCTTCTCTTTAAGAGGAAAGGAAAAACTCTGGATCAATAGTCTTGACCGAGTTGCCTTAGGAATAGTCGACTGGGATGGTCTAGCTCTCGCTTTCTATCAAAAGTACTTCCCACCAGAACGAACCGCACTCTTACGAAGTCAAATTACTAGATTCCGTCATAGAGGCGACGAAAGCCTTTATGAGGCATGCGAAAGGTACAAAGAA
>JAIUZE010028317.1:0-19692 GCA_022085475.1 Heliosperma pusillum
GAGTTTGGTATACTTATTTTTTGTTCGCCTATATCGTTGCCTACCCTGCCGGATTTGGGGTACTCGGCTTCCGTTATGTTGACCGAGTCTTGGATGTGTTCACGCCTAGCCACATGTCGAATAGGGTACACGCCTTGTCCTGAGAGTCTGGTCATATTTAGACTAGGACCGTATTATTATCGTAGTTATATCGGGAGGATTAGAGTCTAGAGTCGTCTTGTCTTGCATAGTGCAGATGCTAGTGCATTTCATTTACCGTGAGAGTTTAGTTGCTTCATATGATGGTTGTTGATTTTATATTGGATTGTTGGATGTCTATCATTGTATTGTTTATCTCGTCTCTGAAGGGGCAGGAGTGGCACACTTATAAACCCCATGCAGATGTAGCTTGGACTTTGAAGAATATATGTAAAGTCAAGGAACTGGTCAAGGATGGCTATTCAGACAACAAGTAGACTCCTTGCACAAAGGGGTATCAGGAATGGATACGAGTGGCTCATCGAGAAAAGGGAAGATCAAGACTTTGCTAAAGTGGTATAGAGCAACTAAAATATTCCTAAACAAACCTTATTAATTGGCTTATCATGAACAAAGGTTTGAATGTGAAAGAAAAGCTCTATAGAATTGGTTGCAGCACATATAACAATCGGTGCATCTGCTGGAATGATTCAGAAACTCAGGACCTTCTTTGAGCAGACTGCAGTTATAGCAGGAGAATTTCAGATTGGTTTGGCAGGAAAATTGATAATACAAAGGCCTTACTAGGAGCTGACGTAAAACCTTGCTCTGAAGCCAATTGGAAAATTCAGGTCCTTCTGAGTAATTCATTCAAGTATCATATTTGGTGACAAAGAAATAATGTCAGGATCAAATTTGTCTTGCTAAGACCTAAATTGGTTATCAAGAGCACCAAAACAAATGTAAAGCAACGAAAAAAACTAAGGCAGATCAAATTGTTAATCAAAAGAGAGATTGAATGGATAAGGAGTCATCGGTGTAACATATGAATGCCTTGGACCGTATTTGAAGGAGTTGTTGCTAAGAAGTGGTGGCTAGGGTAGAGTCTGTTATTTTGTCCTATTTTGTAGCTAGTCAATCTAGTTTGTAATTAGCCTTTAATTATCACTATAATTTATCACATTTTACCAAAAAAAAAAAACATGCGCATATTTACTATTTCATCCGTCCAGTTAATAGTTCCCCTCTTAAAATAAAGCAATTGTAATTATTCACTGAGACAGAGGGAGTGACTCGTTTCACCGACTTATGAATTATATCATATTTGCCTCATTTCGTATGTTTATTCTCTTCCATTATTAAATGCATGTGTCTTAGTATCTATAAGGGTCATAATTTATTTACTACATGACCATCTTTGTACTTTTACAAATCTTCTTTTCTAAAAGTCAAACGTGAAATGCAAAACGGGATTGACGACTTTGAATCGATATCGTAACTAATCATATAATGCTCTTATTCATTTGTTTATAGTTGTATTTGAGTTTTCTATTCATTGCCCATGATCATGTCTTATCGAATAAAAAATATTGAGTAGCTTTTGTGAAGGATTTGACGGCAACCACGTCTAGAGGTGCCCATCAGGTTAGTCAGGTCGGATTTGTATTGGGTCATGTCGGGTTCGGGTTTGTAACACCCGCGATTTTAATAGTTATAATTTAATAATATTATTATATTATTAGTTAGTCTAATTTTGGCTTTAGCTTAGAACTTAGTTAGTCGGGTAAATTCCGTGTCTAATCTATCGAATCTGAGCCCGTATATGGATTCTACTCGGAATTTCATCTGAGCTAGGCTTTGTATTGGATATTGGGCTTTTTCTACATTCCACTCACTCATCTTAGCCCATATTCTATTCTTTTTCCACTCTAATTTTTCAGCAAACATATTACTTTTTCTTCCTCACCAAACCAAAACCCTAACCTCCCTATTCTCACCATTGTTGAACAACACAAACCTTCACATATCTCACTCAATCCTCACTCAAACCTCTTAGTTTTTAGCTTATTCTTTCTCTTTTCTTTCCCTCTTTCTTTGAAGGTAAGAAAAATCCAATCTTTCTCACTTTCATTTTCTCATCTTTTTCCAAGATGAAATTCTTCATCTTTTATGTCAAATTTTGTAGGAGGAGACTTAGAAGATCCGGAGAGATACTACTTTCTAGTAGAAGAAGAGCTTGAAGGAAATTGAAGACGCAAAAAGGTAACGGTGAAGGGTTACTCAATATCTTTATGTGTTTTATGTATTATTTGTAGCATTTACTTGTGAAAGATGAGTTCTTGTGTAGATAATAGTATAGATCTATGACTACAAAATATTTAATTGTTGAATTGCATCTTGTATGTCCCAATTTGATGGAAAATTGGTGGTGTTGATGATGAATTACCTTTCTGTTGCTTAAACTTGTATTTAAGTCTTGAATGATAACTTAATTATGCTTTTAATGTCATATAGAATGTTATTGATAAGCATTTAATTAGTCACATTTTTCCTCTCGTTTTCGTCCCCATTTTGGCCCGTTTACACGGATTTGTGTGCCCTTAATCGCATTTTGATCCCCGATTTCTCGTGCTATGAATGTCGGTCTCAATTTGCAGGAATTAAGGCGGAAACGAAGAAATCGGTGCATAAAGGCCTTGCATGAGTCGGGATTTGGAAATGAGAAGAATGAAGTGAGGAAGCCCCCAGGTGGCGCAGGCCGGTCCTCCGACCGGTGGCCGGCTACCCGGCTCAGACCACACGCCCACAAAGAAAGAAGAAAAAGAGGGAGAAGAAATAGGCCAGGTAGCGCCGGCCGGGCACCTAGTGGCCGGCCTACCACCCGGCTCGCGCAACATCTAAAAGTATTCGAGAATTTTATAGTGCTCCAGGCCGGTGGGCACCCGGCGACCGTGCACCCGGCGGCCGGGCACCCGGCTGGGACCCCATTTCTCATACTTAGATTATTTTTTGAAGACGAAAAGAAGGAAGGTTCTGATGTGCTCCAGGCCGGTCAGAGGGCCGGCGGCCGGCCAACCGGCTAGGAACACAACTCCGCATTTTCACCCCCTCTTCTATTTTCTTTCTTAATTTTTAGATACCTATATATACCCTTCCCCTAGTTTTTGTAAGCAGTAGTTTTTCATCACCTCTTAGCGCGAAACCCTAGATCTAAAACTCTCAGAGAATTAGCATTTAATCTTCCATAATTAAGTTCATTAGTTGGTTAATTAGTAATTGCAACTTGGTTTGGTGTTGAAACTTGGTTTTGTATTCAAAGATTGGTGACAAAATCTTGGTTATTATATCAAAGTTCTCATCTTTTTCCAAGTTGGTATAATTCCTTTACTTAATCTTGTCTTTAATTAAGTTTTCATTTCAATTCTTGTTATCTTTTCATTGTTAATTAGAAGATGTGTATTGTTGTTGATTTCAATTTACAATCCTTAGTTAATATTGAATCTCCTTTGAATATGAGTGAGTAGTAATCTAGCTAGGGTCATGTGGGGGATTATGGGTTGTAGTATGAGTTGATGTGTTCTTGTTGGGGTCAATAATTGATTATTTTCTTGTCTCCTTGCTATGCCTATAACATGTTTGATGAAATGCCTACTTGAGTTTACATGATTCTCTCGTTTGTTTCGATTACCATAAGAACGAAGGTCGTGGTCTTTCGTAGAACCGCTAGTTGGGCAAGCCGTATCTAGTGACGCGATAGCTAGTTAGAGTCGGTTTGAGGAGGAATCGTAAGACCGATAGCCTCGATTCACTTTCCTAGACTAGGCGACCCTTCAACTATTAAACCCGGCATTTTCACCCGACTCTACTACCCATATGAACCCACTCACCCTAGTTTTCCCTCTTATTTGATAAAAATCCAATCTTTCTCGTTTTAGGCCCTATTTGTTGTTTTTATTTGTTTTTAATTTGTTGTGTTTAGTAGTCTTTAGTCCCCTCACCAAATTCTTGTTAGGCTAGAATAGGACGCATCCAAGCTTGTAGTTGACCCCTCCATCCTTTGTGGTTCGACCTCGACTTCCGCTATCGCATTAGTTGGGTTTTATAAATTGTTTTTGCTTGAGCGGTGCGCGACGATAACCCGCTCATCAGTTATGATGCTCATATGTTATGCTAAGTGGTGATTTATGATGGTTTGTGTTGGTAATTACAAATGGGTAAGAACTTGTTTGACTTAAACTTGAAGGTTGGATGAATTTTGGCTTGAAACTTTCGGATTTGAATAGAACCCGGGCGGGTCCAGTCCAACCCGGGCGGGTTTGAGACTTAAACCCGAGTAGGACACTTTTAACCCGAACGGGTCCATCTCAACCCGGGCGGGTCGGGTCCAACTCGGGCGGGTCCAGTCCGACCCTTTTTCGTAAAACGGTCATATCTCCTTCAATACTTGTCTGTTTGGGGCGTGTGACCTACCGTTGGAACCGTAAGAGGATAAGTGATAAGGGTAAAGTCGCGTCACCTTAATCAAAGTAAAACCTAATTCACAACTAACTAATAGTCAGCGGCAAGCAAGGTATCGAATCCACAGGGAGGCGGTAGTATTCTAATCTGTTAAACTAGGTTTGTCTCTTAAGTAACAATTTCCGGGTTTGAATTGGGTTTCTAAACTAATGGCAAATAATAACAATAACTAAAAGTAAACAATAACAACTAATAATAATAATAACAACTAATAATAAGCAATAACAAACTAATAAGGTTGAAAACAATGAGATTAAAAGTCTAGGATCACAGGTTCACAAGGATTATTGTTCAGGGATAAGGGAGTAATCAATTATCATGCAATAAAGTTATCTAAGGTCACAAGATCGATCGATTCAATTATGCCCTTTAGATCTACGATTAACATGCGATCGCTATCATTAAACGAGTTCTATTCAATTATCGTAGCCTATCTTAGTCTTAACCCGGTCGGTGTCAATCCTAATTCGCGAGACTAGTTAATTAATCCTGGCCAGTAATCAAACAACTAGAATTAAAACGATAATCAAACGATAACCATGCAATTGCAATTCAATTAATCAATCTACCCCTTCTAACAATCCTAGATCCCCTTTCAACCCTAGAAAGGAATTTAGCTACTCATAATAGTATAAACAACAACAATAATAATTAAAGTAAACATGATTAACAATTATGAAAGGATGAACAAAGAATAATTAAGGAACAAGAAGACAATTAAATAAATAACTAAGAAAGATTGAGAATACCGATTACAAGTTAAACTAAAGACAATCGTCTTTGATGAATAAAATCCAGAGCAAAAGTAAACTAATTTAGGGTTTCTGAACTAAAGCTTAAAAGTATTGAAAAGCATAAGAAAGTATGTATATGAATCTCTAATTAAGAAAGACGAGCTTTCTTTTTATATTACAAAAGATCCTACTAACTAGGTTAAATTTAAGGAAAACACACGAAAATCCGCCGAAATACTAACTTGCTCGATCGAGCAAGGGCCTTCTGCTCGATCGAGCAAAACCTGACCACGACTCGATCGAGCAAGGTGACTCTGCTCGATCGAGCAACTCTCATGTTGGCTTGATTCTTTGACTTTTCTTCATTTCTTCTCTTTTCTTCCTCGATTTCCGTGCCTAGCTTCTACGATCCAACCCCGCCATGCTCTATATCATCTCAAAAAGCTCCAAATGCATCCAATCTGCATTAAAACATAACAAAAGCGGCATGATACCGTAGTATAGACTTTGTCTATACTATGATAAACATAACAAAAGCGGCATGATACCGTAGTAGAGAAAGGTATTTGGTTCATTTCTATAATGTTTGTCATTACTCCAAGATTTTACATGATACCGTAGTATAGACAAAAACCAAATACCTTTCAATCTTGCAAGGCTCAAATTGTCGGATTCTCGCGGATTCACTCATGCACTCATAAGTTTATGTAAAGGTGAGTTTTGTGAAGATAGAAAGAAATAGAAACACTCACTCAACTTATGAAACATGCATGCATTCTAATGTGATAGTAATTTCCCCAACAAATACGCATTCGGTACAAAGTACATGAATCAGGACAAAAAGGAAGGCTAATGGGTGAAGGTAGAAATGGGTTGTGCCAAGGCACGTTTGGGAATGTGGGGCTAAGACTGGTAGTCGCAGCGACACGTACCAAAACAAATCTACAAGACTAGCACAAACCAACACCGACTAGAGAAATCATCTTAAACTTTGACAACACAAGAGAGAGATCGATATTGCTCTCTGAAAAATGGATTAGACTATAGTAAATTCCCTTTCATTTTCCCTTGAATAATTCAATGAAGCAACAATTTTTTTTCTTTCTTTTTTTTTTCTTTTTTTTCTTTTTCTTCTTTTTCAAATCAAATCTCTTTTTTTCTTTTCTTCATCATTTTTTTCTTTTCTTTTGCTTCACAACTTTTCTCAACAAAGGGAATAAATGACACAATTGCCAACATACTTGCTACACCCAATGATATTCTTTTTGAAATCCCGACCCAACCATAATAGACAAGTAGATAAGAAAAACATGCAACTGCGACTGTCCCGATAAGGTAGGCAAGTTCTAGGAATGTAGCTATTATATAGGTTATGAAACAGGCTACAAATGTTCAAAATGGCTAAATATAAAGAACTCAATAATAAGGGTATAAAATCAAGTCTTTTTGGCTATGTGAGGCTTATTTGAACAAAAAGAGTCACCTTTCCTCATGCACTTATCAAACGAACGCGTATAGTATCAAGAAACGAATGTCACACTTATGCAATTTGATGTTACAAATTCCACAAGGAGTACCACACTCAAGCCTAAAGACAATGAGACCAGTTTATTGATGTTCCTGGCCTAGGAAGCTCTATAGACCTCAGAATTTTAAGTGGTTTACCAACAAAAATTGCCAAATCTAATTAGCATAAGGTATGTCAAAAAAAACGGTCAAGACTTGTACTATGAGCTTTGTTTTCAAAAAATAGTAAGTCAAAACAATGTACATGGATAACTTATTTGGGATTCAAATGCAAAAACAATGCAAATTATCATCATTGTAATTCAATTCACCAAGACTCGACCTAATAAAATAAAAACATGTTTTTGGATTTTGTAAATTTTTCAATTTTTATGATTTTTTTTCTTTTTAAATAAACTAAACACACAACATAAATAAAGACTCTCCCCCAAACCTAAATGTCACAGTATCCTCATTGTGACGCTAACAGCACAACATCACACAATCAACCAACAACAGCAACCTAAAGGACACCACTAACAAAAGGGAATGGGAAATAACTAAAAAAAATACAATAAAAGAAAGTACAAGGATAGATAATACCAGCTTATAGACATAGCTTCCCCCCAAACCAGCTGCAAAATGGGGGAGTAGTGACAGCGGCCACTACTGCGCCTGATCATCATCATCATCATCATCATCATCATCATCTCCCCTCCCAGCAGCACCAGAAGAAGAAGCCCGAAACGGGTCACCAAACCCACCAACTGGAGCATCCGGTTGGATAGGAGTATACCAAGAACGACCCAGGCAACCATAATCGTGACTAAACTCCTGGGAAAACTGCTGAGAAGTCACCCCATAATTATCAAACACACCCGTCTCATCACCCGGACCTCGGTAGTAGCTCGGCGGAGTCCAACCAGCAGTGGCATTAAGATCAGTCCGCATGAGGTTCTCCCAAAGTCCCCTCATCACCAAGTCATTGTTAATTCCTTAGTGAATCCTAATCTCCCTCTCTAAAGCTGGATCATAGGTGTAAGCAGGTGGAGGGTAAGGGTAAGGAGCTGGGGTGGGTGTAAAGCGTGGAATCGGGGTGGTGGTAGCCTGAGTGGAAGTAGAAGGAGTGATCCGCCGACGAGGTCGACGGTTCTCGGCTAAAGCAAAAATAAGCTCAGGTGGAACCACATAAGAACGAGGAGGAGGGGTAGGTCCAGTCTCAGGATCATGGGTAGACAACCGCTCCGTAGAAGGGAGACGGTTATCGGTATCAGGAAGAGCAATCCACTGGGTCTCCCGTACTCGCCACTGAAATCTATCGTTTCCTAACGCATTTATCCAGCAAAGGGTGTGGCGCAAGTACTCCTCGTCCACTCTAGGGGCATGAAGGGGGGTCATTGGTGTGTAGTTACGGTCTCCCCCAAACCCAGCAAGTCTCCTAGCCAACCTAGTGACCCAGGCACCACAATCTAAGGAATGTTGGGTAGCGGAAGTGATCCTCCAGAAAGCAAAACACACCAAACCAACCGGATTAAAATAAAAATCAATCTCATGCATGGGGTTGAGGGAAGATGCAAGTAACAAAACCTCATGAGAATTAAGCTTACTTAGGTCCTTCCTAGCAAATAAAAGGAGGCTAAAGAAACGCAAAAACAACCTTAGACAAGGATGTTGCACATCATTGACCGCCATGGCATTGACACGTGCCTCAGGAAGACCCGTAAATAAACGAAAATATTCAACGGCTTGAAAGCCGGAAGGAACAGCAATAAAAGTATCATCGTCACCGACAGAAAGACCCAAATGATTCGCCAATTCGGCGTAAGTCAACACAAAATCCCTATTAAGCAACCTAAAAGACACACTTTCATTGGTCTCGTCCCAATCATAGGAACTGAAAAATTCTAGTGTCAAAGGTCGGTAAGAAAGCTCATTAAGGGAATATAGCCCCCCAAACCCGATTCGGTGAAACATAGCAAACATGGCATTCCCAAAACCGAGTGAATCAAGAACGTTGGGGCACACACAGCGAGTAGGGTCCATAGGACGACCCATAAGCAAGTCAAAACGGTCAAATTGCTCTTGTGTGTTGAAAACGATCCAAGGGTAATCGGGGTTACTCGGAATCGCTTCTACGGCGGGTTGTCGGACAAGACGGGGTGCTCTACGACGCTTACTAGTTCCTTCTTGCCTAGACATAGCTAATTAAAGTAAATAAAACACAACAAACACAACTCTATGCTCAAAAGACGGATTAGCTAACCCTAACTCGAAAAAAAATTCAAATTGAGGCTAAAACGCAAGAAAGACGGAGCAATTAGCAACGTAATAGTGAATAATTACTAAATAGCAAAGCTAGGAAGCAACAACAACAAATTAGAAGCACAAAATTGAAGAAATAAGAAACAAACCCTAATTCACGTTTTGGGCAAAATAAGGGAGCAAAAATACCGATTTCTTCACAAATTGAGCTTGAAACAAGTAAATTAATGTTTGTTGATGCTAGATTGATGATGAAATGATGATATGAAAGACTTTGCTTGAGTTATTATGAGGGAATAAGGGTGAGGGGAAGAAAGAAGAGACGAAAATTGAAGAAGAATGAGGAAAGAATTGGGGAAAACCTGATTAAACAACCTCGGGGCCGGTCTGAACCGCTCGACTCGATCGAGCAAGGAAGCTTGCTCGATCGAGCAACCTAGACAAACTCGTTTTTTCGCCTTTGCTCGAGTGGCTGATTATTTGGTGTAGCAAAAACTCGATCGAGCACGGACTTGCTCGGTCGAGCAACCTGTGATTTTTAGCTTTCCTCATTTTTCTCTTCTTTTCTCCTTTCTTTCTTTTCGTTTCTTCATTATTAAAGCGATTTCCGATTGTATTAGCTGTAATCACTCAATAAAATTGTTAGATCGCTCCCTCACCGCACTCCATAAAGCACAACTATATTAACTATCCAAACGAAATCTAATTAAACTATGACATTAATAATTAGGCTAATCGAAATAAAATTTACAAATAAAGTACAAGTAAATGCCGGGTTGCCTCCCGGTTAGCGCTGGTTTATAATGGTCCCGCACGACCGTGTTACCTCAAAGTCATGGGGATTTATCAAGAGTGAAAAGGTCTACGGCCTCTATCACCCCTATAAATGCTCCATCGTAGTAGATCTTCAAGCGTTGACCATTGACTTTGAAAATCTCACCCTTGTCGGTTTGTAGTGAAACCGACTTAAACTTGTTTACCTCGGTAACTGTGAACGGTCCCGACCATCTGGACTTGAATTTACCTGGAAACAAACGCAAACGGGAGTTAAATAATAATACTTTATCACCAATTTTAAATTCCCGCTGCATGATATGCTTGTCATGCCATTTCTTTGTCTTCTCCTTGTAAACCCGAGCACTATCATAGGCATGCAATCGAAACTCATCAAGCTCGTTCAACTGCATAAGTCGTTTCTCACCCGCCAGTGAGGGATCCATATTAAGCTCTTTTATGGCCCACATAGCCCTATGCTCAAATTCTACCGGTAAATGGCACGCCTTGCCATAGACTAACCGGTATGGAGAAGCACCGATTGGAGTCTTAAAAGCAGTTCGGTAAGCCCATAAAGTGTCATCAAGCTTACGACTCCAATCCTTCCTAGATTTACTCACGACTTTCTCAAGGATGGACTTAATCTCCCGATTAGAAACCTCGACCTGACCACTTGTCTGCGGATGATAACTTAACCCCCGACGATGTGTAACGCCATATTTCTTCAATAAAGAATTAAGATGACGCTCATTGAAATGCTTTCCTCCATCGCTAATGAGAGCACGAGGAACCCCAAATCGTGGGAAAATGATCTTCTGAAACAGTTTAATAACTGCTTTGGCATCACAAGTGGGAGTGGCAATGGCTTCCACCCATTTAGAGACATAATCCACTGCTGCTAGAATATAATGGTTACCATGGGAAGATGGGAATGGCCCTTGGTAGTCAATACCCCAAACATCGAATATTTCAACTTCCAAAATACCCGTTTGAGGCATCTCATGCCTTTGAGAAATATTTCCCGTCCTTTGACATGCGTCACAAGAACGGACAAAAGTAGTAGCATCCTTAAGAATAGTCGGCCAATAAAAACCCGACTGCATAACTTTAGCAAACGTCCTTGAGGGACCATGATGACCGCCATATGAAGAAGAGTGACAATGAGAAAGGATGGCATGTACCTCACCCTCTGGAATACATCGTCGATAAATGCCGTCGGCACATTCCCGGAATAGATAAGGATCATCCCAAAAATACCTCTTGACATCATGTTGAAACCTCTTCTTTTGCTGATAGGATTGATCTGGAGGCATAATTCCCCCAACCAAAAAGTTGGCATAATCGGCAAACCATGGAGTTTCCATGGTAATGGCAAGGAGATGATCATCAGCAAACGAATCATCAATGGGGATGGAATCTCCCTCTTCAAACCTCAGACGAGACAAATGGTCAGCAACCACATTCTCTGCACCTGACTTATCCCGGATCTCCAAATCAAATTCTTGTAGCAACAAGATCTAGCGAATAAGCCTAGGCTTGGCTTCCTTCTTAGCCAACAAGTATTTCAGTGCTGCATGGTCAGTATAGACTATCACCTTAGAACCCACAAGATAGGCTCTAAACTTATCTAAGGCGAAGACAACGGCAAGTAATTCTTTCTCAGTGGTAGCATAGTTAACTTGCGCATCATCCAACGTCTTACTGGCATAGTAAACTGCATGTAGCACCTTATCCTTCCTTTGCCCCAAAACAGCCCCAACTGCATAGTCACTGGCATCACACATTATCTCAAACGGCAATGTCCAATCAGGAGACTGGATAATAGGAGCTGAGATTAGAGCTTGTTTAATCCTGTCAAAAGACTTAACACACTCATCAGTAAAGACAAACGGGGCATCCTTATGGAGAAGCTTAGTCATTGGTTGAGCAATTTTCGAAAAATCCTTAATAAAACGGCGATAGAACCCCGCATGACCAAGGAAACTTCTAACACTTTTAACATTCACCGGGTACGGTAATTGCTCAACCACTTCCACTTTAGCTTTATCCACTTGGATGCCTCGTCCAGACACCAAATGACCAAGTACCACCCCTTCAGTTACCATGAAGTGGCACTTCTCCCAGTTTAAAACAAGATTACTCTTCTCACAACGTTGCAAGACCTTAGTCAGATTAGCTAAACAACTATCAAAATCGGTCCCATAAACACTGAAGTCATCCATGAAGACCTCCATAATAGACTCGATATAATCAGAAAAAATAGCCATCATACAACGTTGAAAGGTGGCGGGGGCATTACATAACCCAAAAGGCATTCTTCGGTAAGCAAAGACACCATAAGGGCATGTAAAGGTAGTCTTTTCCTGATCGTCAGGATGGATGGGGATTTGAAAGAATCCCGAGTAGCCGTCTAGATAACAAAAATACTTATGACACGCTAGACGCTCTAACATTTGGTCAATGTAGAGAAGAGGGAAGTGGTCTTTCCTAGTGGCTACATTCAGCCTCCTATAATCAATACACATCCTCCACCCAGTCACTAGTCTAGTGGATATGAGCTCGTTTTTTTCATTAGTGACGACCGTAGTCCCTCCCTTCTTAGGGACTACCTGAACAGGACTGACCCACTTGGAATCCGAAATAGCATAAATGATCCCAGCATCTAACAGTTTCTGCACCTCTTTTCTAACTACCTCTTGCATAGTGGGGTTCAAACGACGCTGACCCTGCCTACAAGGTTTATGGTCTTCTTCTAAGTGGATACGGTGCATACAAAAGTCAGGACTAATACCTTGTAAATCGTCAATGCTATAGCCTATAGCCTTTTTGTGCCTTTTTAAAACCACCAATAAATCAGAAAGTTGGCTTTCAGATAGGCTAGCACTGACAATTACAGGATTCATCTCATGGGAATCAAGAAAAACATATTTAAGATGAGAGGGGAGGGGTTTAAGTTCAGGTTTCTTTACCTCGATAACCTTAGTGGGGTTACCTAAGCTATAAACCTTCTGTAACTTGCAGTCCTCTCCTGTCAGCAGTTTTTCCATTGCAACTACTTCTTCATTCCGTGAGCTTCCAGCTTCAGCAGTGCTGGAAATTAAGGCGATCTCCAGAGGATCCCTATTCAAACACAAAGAAAGACAGTCATCAATGGTTATATCAACAATATCGACTCTATGACATGTCTCTTCTAACATGGGATGTTTCATGGCATTGTCTAAGTTAAAAGTAATTGTATCATCCCCCACTGTTAGTGTAAGTCTCCCATTCTTAACATCTATAACCGCCCCCGCAGTATGGAGGAATGGTCGTCCCAAGATGATAGGAATTTGGGTGTCTTCAGCCATATCTAATACAACAAAGTCAACTGGTATGAAAAACTTCCCTACTCTAACCGGTACGTCTTCTAAAATCCATAAAGGGTGTTTAATAGAACGGTCGGCCATTTGTAAGGTCATGTTTGTAACAGTAAGTTGACCCATATTAAGCTTTTTGCATATAGAAAATGGCATAACACTAACACTAGCCCCTAAATCACAAAGGGCTTTGTCTATGGCTAAGCAACCTATATTACAAGGAATAGAAAAACTCCCTGGATCCTTTAGCTTTGGTGGGGATCTGGATTGCAACACAGCACTGCATTCCTCAGTAAATGCAACCGTCTCCACTTCATTAAAGGACCGCTTCCTTGTCAATATATCTTTCATGAACTTTGCATAAGCCGGCACTTGAGTAATCAACTCGGTAAAAGGTACACTCACTTGTAGATTCTTGACCACCTCCATAAACCTCCCAAACTGTTTATCAAGCTTGGATTTATGTTGGCGGTGCGGAAAAGGAAGTGCAATGACAATGGGCTCGGCTTCTTTAGCTTTGGAAGATGAATTGGAAGTATTTTCATCCTGATCAAGGGTTGCTCGATCGAGCAGAGGACGTGCTCGATCGAGTTTTGGTGTACTGTAGCTGTCAGAAACTTCCCGAGACAAATTTGAGCAAATTTTCTGGGTTGCTCGATCGAGCAAGGGGGTGCTGCTCGATCGAGCAACCTCTATTTCAGCCCCTTTTTCGCCTTTTTTCGAACTTTGATCAGCAACTTCCAAACTTTCATTGCTTTCATCCCTTATCATTTCAGGGCCTTTGTAATGGGTTCCACTCCTCAAAGTGATAGCATTGGCTTGTTCATGTGGAGGGTGTCCTTGAGGAGGAAGATTACCGGGTTGCTTATGTGGATTTTGAATTGCCAATTGGGCAATTTGAGTGTCCACCATCTTATTATGAGCTATTAACTGTGAGATCTGAGCATCTTGCTTTTGTTGGATCATAAGACTCTGCTGCAACATGGCTTTCAATTCCGCCATATCATTACTTGGAGGTGGTGGAGGTGGAGGTTGTTGAAAGTTTTGGCCACCTTGATTGGAGCGGTTATAATTACCTTGGAAATTGCGATTCTGAGGAATCACATAAGAAGAACCTTGTTGCTGATGTGGCGGTGGGGTAGGATTAAGAACATTCTGACTTCGGTAGGATAGATTGGGATGCTCTTTTGTCCTTTCATTGTAAAAATTGGAGTAAGGTGTACCTTGCTTAAAAGATTGAAAAGCAAGGACTTGCTCAACCGTACTCATACATTCCACTGCAGTATGCCCCATAGTACCACATCTTTCACAGGTTGGCTCTTGTTGAACCATGGCATGAACCGTTTGCTTATTTTCCAAGGACTTTGAAGTTTGTAACTCGGCAATTTTGGCAGTTAATGCCTCCAACTGAGCTGCAACTGCATTATCCGTACCTCCTCTCCTCACATTACCTCTAGGATTCCCATACTCAGCAGTGTGAGTAGCCATCTCATCAATTAGCTTCCAAGCATTGGCATCGGTAGTGTTATTTTGGAATCTCCCATTGGCAGCAGAATCGAGCAATGTCCTTTGATCATCATATAACCCATTATAAAATTGGTTGCATAAGAACCAAGTATCAAAACCATGATGTGGAACAGACTTGACAAGCTTTTTGAAGCGAACCCAGGCCTCATTAAAGTTCTCTTGGGGACCTTGTTTGAAACTTGTGATTTGACTTCTAATGGCATTGGTTTTCTGTGGCGGAAAATATCTTTTGTAGAATGCAAGAGCCAAAGAATTCCAATCGGTGATGCCAAGTGCAGCCATATCCAACTCACTCAACCAATCTTCTGCCCCGTCTCGTAGTGAGAAGGGAAACAACACCAACTTGATCTGATCTTGTGTCACTCCACCCGTCAAAGGAATAGAGCAGCAATAGTTGGTAAATTTCTCCATATGCTTAGCAGGATCCTCAGTAGGGTTCCCTCCAAACATATTTCGCTCCACCAAAGAGATATAAGATGGACGAATCTCAAAAGTACTATTACCCGTAGTAGGGAGTTGAAATCCCTTGGGAATAGATGCAACAGTAGGCTCCGAGTGGCTGGCTAGAGTAGGCATGGTTGTAGTAGGTGCAGAAATAGGTGTATCCTCTTCTAAGGACGGTTTTTCTGCGACGAATTCGGCGTAAACTGTTTCAAGCGTACTCAAGTCTTCCGCTTCTTGAATTTCCTTCCAAAAGTTCCGTCTAGACCGGAGAGTCTTCTCTGGTTCGCAATCGTAGGGCACGAGAACGGACCTAGAACACCTGGGCATAAACAAAAACTAAAGAAAAGGATGAGAACGGTCTCAAGGAACTTAGGTTCCCTGAGACGAAAAAGACAAACTAAGTAGAAACAAACAGAAAATTGTTGCCTCCCCGGCAACGGCGCCAAATTTGATAAGGGTAAAGTCGCGTCACCTTAATCAAAGTAAAACCTAATTCACTACTAACTAATAGTCAGCGGCAAGCAAGGTATCGAATCCACAGGGAGGCGGTAGTATTCTAATCTGTTAAACTAGGTTTGTCTCTTAAGTAACACTTTCTGGGTTTGAATTTGGTTTCTAAACTAATGGCAAATAATAACAATAACTAAAAGTAAACAATAACAACTAATAATAATAATAACAACTAATAATAAGCAATAACAAACTAATAAGGTTGAAAACAATGAGATTAAAAGTCTAGGATCACAGGTTCACAAGGATTATTGTTCAGGGATAAGGGAGTAATCAATTATCATGCAATAAAGTTATCTAAGGTCACAAGATCGATCGATTCAATTATGCCCTTTAGATCTACGATTAACATGCGATCGCTATCATTAAACGAGTTCTATTCAATTATCGTAGCTTATCTTAGTCTTAACCCGGTCGGTGTCAATCCTAATTTGCGAGACTAGTTAATTAATCATGGCCAGTAATCAAACAACTAGAATTAAAACGATAATCAAACGATAACCATGCAATTGCAATTCAATTAATCAATCTACCCCTTCTAACAATCCTAGATCCCCTTTCAACCCTAGAAAGGAATTTAGCTACTCATAATAGTATAAACAACAACAATAATAATTAAAGTAAACATGATTAACAATTATGAAAGGATGAACAATGAATAATTAAGGAACAAGAAGACAATTAAATAAATAACTAAGAAAGATTGAGAATACCGATTACAAGTTGAACTAAAGACAATCGTCTTTGATGAATAAAATCCAGAGCAAAAGTAAACTAATTTAGGGTTTCTGAACTAAAGCTTAAAAGTATTGAAAAGCATAAGAAAGTATGTATATGAATCTCTAATTAAGAAAGACGAGCTTTCTTTTTATATTACAAAAGATCCTACTAATTAGGTTAAATTTAAGGAAAACACACAAAAATCCGCCGGAATACTAACTTGCTCGATCGAGCAAGGGCCTTCTGCTCGATCGAGCAAAACCTGACCACGACTCGATCGAGCAAGGTGACTCTGCTCGATCGAGCAACTCTCATGTTGGCTTGATTCTTCGACTTTTCTTCATTTCTTCTCTTTTCTTCCTCGATTTCCGTGCCTAGCTTCTACGATCCAACCCCGCCATGCTCTATATCATCTCAAAAAGCTCCAAATGCATCCAATCTGCATTAAAACATAACAAAAGCGGCAGAATCGATATTCTAGCTAAAATAGCATAGAAATAAGCAAGGAAAGACGGTAAATCGAGTAAAATGCGTCTAAGGGAGGCATAAAATATGTATATAAATAATGATCATCAATAAGCTATCACCTACATATGTAATTTTTGAATTTTCATTTCTATAACTCTAGTTATGACCTTTTGAAGTGGACCTTCGTTTTAGTTAGTTTCCAAACTTGTTGTTTTGAGATGAGATCTATGTTTCTTATTCATTATGTTTCTTAAACTAGGTGTAATGCTTATGTATCATGTATTGATTCATGTTTATCATAGTTACATTTATGTAATGCCCTATTCACATGTTTAGTGACGTTTTTTGCATGTTTCCTCTTTTTACTCGATTATGCTTTGAATAGTGGATCGAGTCTTGTTTGTTGGATGATTTGAACTCTCATTTTCCGATTGCACCTCTATACTCGTTAGGCTTGATGTCGCAGCGTTGGAGGTACAACCTTGATGCTTTTATGCATTTGTTTAGAGGGGATATGACGACGTTGTTGGGAGGCGGACACAATGCGTTGGTCGACCCGGCCGTCAAATGTTGTATCCTTGCGAGGTGGAGTCATTGCATGTAGCGTACTTGCTTGAATATGACTATAGATCTCTTTCCGCCTCTTTCGCGTAGTCTTGCCGAATTTGGGGTACTCGACGTCCTTTGTATTGATCGAGTCTTGGATATGGCACGTCATACCACATGTCGAATCGGGAAACGTCTTATCCCGAGAGTCAGGCCAGGTTTATAATAGGACCATATCATTATCGTCGTCCTACCGAGAGCATTAGAGTCTTGTGTGTGCGACACGTCATATCGCAAACAGTTTCGAGAAACGTCTTATCCCGTGGACATGTTTTTCTAGGTCATGAGTATACGAAACATCTTATCGTATACGGTTTAGGGAAACGTCTTATCCCATGGTCTTACATTGACTTGTCGTGATATTGTACATGATGCTAGTGCGTGTCATTTACCGTGAGAGTTATATTGCTATATTTGTATGTTTGGATGGTTGTTTATAAGATTGGAACATATGTGAATATTGGGTTGGATTCTTGTATGAAATAGATGATTGTATGGGTTTGGTATGCGGGTCTCTACCTTATCAAGTATATGCCACTAACGGTGAGATGTAAGCCCTAGTGTGTATATAGTTGCCTAAGGGTATCATTCCCGAGTCTTCACAATATGGTGCTTATAGTTTGCTATTTCACATGCTTATATCATATTATCTTAGAATGTATGTTTGTGCATCACATGATTCACTTGTATATAAGATTCTACATGTTTAATTGTTGTTTATATATGTACGTTTACTTGTGATATGGCTGGGAGAACTCTGAGTTACTCCCCACTGACTGTGGCGTTCATGTTTCATGAATATACAGGTACAGGTCGGTGCTACTTGGGGTTGAGACTAGTGTGAGCTAGCGAGCGTCGTTTCACGATGTTTACCTATTACCGCTTAGACTCTTATAATTTCAGAGTTACTTGTATATTTTGGGCCCGTTGTCTCCCATGTAGAGATTTTCGACCTCATCGACACTACTACTTCGTTTGTATATGTTGGATTTCATCTTTTGAAAATCTTTGCGATACATGTCTTAAAAAGTTTTAAAAATTCTCTAATTTCCGCTGCATGTTATTTATTTATCTTTATGCTTTCGCGAGGGTTGTCACAGGGTCAGCATACCCTTTTGTGCCGAGTCGGGTTTAGGTCGGGTCGTTTGTCCGGTCGAGTCATTTCGGGTCAAATGATGTATCCGGTCGGTTTGGGTCGGCCATTATTGAATCCGGTTACTTTATCGCAATACAACAATATTTTACTATTAAATTTTATTTTTTAACTATTACTTAGTACTTAGGGATGTCAATGGGACGGGTCTTGACGGGTCTTGCCCCACACCCGCCTCACTTAGGGTGGATGCGGGTAATGATTTGATGGGTGGTGGGGCGGGAACGGGTATCAAAACTGTCATTCATTGCGGGTCGTGGGGCGGGTGTTGGTATCACATGATACCCGCCCCATACCCACCCCATGTGACACCCTCAAATTTGCGGAAAGATAAACAAGTAATTTATATAAATAAAAGATGAGAATACGTTTTTAATAGGTTCACTTTAGTGAAAATCGGTAAATTTTAAAACCGGAACCTACCATTAAATATATTCATCATAACAAAGGTGTCTTAAAGAAAAAGGTTCATAACAAAAAGGAAATAATATTATACATAAGAAGTATCTAAGACGGGAGACATATCTCCCGTATAAATACGAAAATAAAAGAGTGTATTAAATAATACAATCCTAAGAACCGAATATAGGTCCAAGGTAATACTTCACTCGCTAGCTCGTCAATGTACCCAAGTATGCATCACAAACCTGCCAACGCATTAAATATAAACACGGAAGCCACAGTCAGTGGGGAGTAACTCCGAGTTCTCACAGCCACGAAATGTCGAGTTTAATAAAACATGAATAACATAAAAGCAATGTATATGGAAAATACAAAACTTAACAATTATGATATGCTTTTCATGTTATGAACAAATAACTAATGTTAACAACCCGAAAAGTACCCAATTTGCTTAGCAATAGCTTATGGATACTTTTCAGTAGAACTTAAGTTTTTAATATAGGAATTTTTGTTCCGAGTCGTATTTGGAAATTCCGCGTTCGTATTTGGAATTTTTGAGAGATTTCATGAAAAGACCGTTTTTGGTCATCTTTGACTTTTCTTGACTTTTAAACCGTCTTTGACTTTTTCTTGACTTTTTAAAGTCGTCATTGACTTTTTATTGATTTTTAAGTCGTCAGAAACTTTTCTTGACTTTTAAGTCATTTTTGACTTTTCTCGACTTTTTAAGTCGACTTTGACTTTCGTTGACTTT